>JABUQX010052653.1:0-45000 GCA_015478945.1 Trachelipus rathkii | reverse complement strand
ATATAATATATATATATATTTATATAGATATATATATATTATATATATATATATATATATAATATATATATTATTATATATATAATATATATATTATTATATATATATATATATAATATATATATATAATATATTATATATATATATGTATAGTATATATATATATTATTATATATGATATATTATTATATAGTAATATATAATAATATATATATATATATATATATATATAATATATAGTTATATATATTATTATAATTACAAAATATACTCTTTTCATTACAACACCATTACACCTCAAAATCCAAGCCATACTGAACAACATACTAAAAGCACGTGGGAGGAAAACATCTGCACAAGAAATGGGAAATAAGTTTTACGCGAAGCGAACGTATTCCACCATTAATTACATGGTAGACAAAAAATAGTGCACAGATGCTGTCTATTCACGCAAATATACAAGGAAACACATAATTTTCATGTGAAGGACATTTCTCATTGTTAGTACAGTGAAATCGGGATCTACAGGGACATATCGTTAATGGACAGAGGATTTTATTGGAGAACTTTAATCTTTTAGGAACAATTAGACAATTTATTTATATACATTAATTAGGCTGCAGTTCAAAAGAAAATTATTTTAAAATTTAGGAAGAAAGTGAATTAAGATTTTTTTTTATTTTATTCTTTTAATAAAAATCTGTTTTAAATAAACATTATATTACATCATGTTCAAGCAGTTCCATAGTTCAAAGGAGGAATGATCTCTTTTTTATTAATGCAGCTCAGCTGTGAGCCGTTGACCCGACCCTTGAAGAAACGTCTTGATTTAGAGCAATGTGGTAGAGAGAATACGATATTTATATTTATGAAGAAACCCTATAATTTGTGTTGTAACAGAAATCCAGTAAAGTTATTACTAGTAAACGCTCTAATTTGTATATTCGATGGAGAACCCTAATTTTTTGAGACCCTAATTTTTTGAGAACGCTCTAGGACAGTTTCTTACCATGTGATTCTAAATCCTCTATATTTTTTCGGACAACTCTATGAATCTCTCTCTATACGATGGCAGGCTCCTACCCACTTTTTTTTGGTCATATATTCGCTATCACCGAGAAAGTAGGAGAGGGAGTTAGCTCCTCACTACAGAGTATGGTTGTCTCAAACACACCGCTCACTGTAGTCTCACCATATAACCCCTACTACATACGTTTTTAACGCTCCATTCGCTCTGAAATTTCTTCTACAGAACCAGCAATTGGTCGCCTACTTCTTGACCCTACTCGGTAATTTGCATCTTCCTTAGGGCCGTTAGCGGCTCTGTTTTTTTGTGTCTTTTACCTTGTTTTGACCCAAGACGGGACTAATTTTTTTGTTCTATATACATCATCTAGTGATACTTTTGTTCCATATGTATCCCTTATATACATATAAACGTATAGTAATTGACTCATGCAAATGTAGTTTCGCCCTTGACCTATTTCGGGTATTCTGTGTTCCGCGGGAATGAGAGCTATAGTATATTGCACTCGGTCTGTCGAAAAGCAGATTCTTGTGAGCTGCTACTCTCTTGATAGTTTCCAATCAGACTCTCTCTCTGTTATACGATTAAGTATCTAGTAGCGGCATGTTCTATTAGTGTTCTCATGATTATTCTATGAGTGCCAGGTGAGTGGCCACCGCGACGGCAAAGACAACGCCTCGCACCTATTGCAATTCCGTCCAAATACAATATGATAGTGCCAGATTGAATCAGCGGGCGTGAAGTGGCCAATTATGAAAGATCGCCCAGTGGAAAATTGCTCCTATGCCTCCATCGCGAGTGCCTAGATGCGCCTCTCCCACCCATCAAACAGATGGTGCAACTCACGCTGAAAATTGCTTCAATTTGGTTCTGCCCCACCACCATAGTGCCACATTATAGTGCCAACTAGTATTAGTGTGCCAATTTTTACAAGCCTTTTTCATTAGGCCTCCTCCATGAGCCTATATATATAGTAAATTAGCTCATACCTAATTATATATATGTGAGTGATCTAACCCCTAGCGTTATAAGGTATTTGAGGAATCGATGGTTAGTATATATATATGATCATATTCTCATAGTAAAGTTTGCTACCTATTACTATGATAATGTTAGTATTTTTATAGCATTTTTCAAATCTATAACACCCTTTTTTATCATGTGTGACAGGTTTTGTCTGATTATACACAATAAGAAGAGTCTCTCTAGTCTCTATAGAGCTACACATTTGAGACATGTGTTTACTCGTAACACGAGTCAGTGAAGTTCCGACTGTACTCTGCATGAGTGAGATGCTCTCGCGTTCGCGAAACCAACCAGCCTGACGTGCGCCCGCTATAAGTACGCATGATATACCGCCTGAGCCGCAGTGCGCCCTGCAGCTGCAATATTTTTCAGCCGTCGCTCGTGCGCCCGTACATAATGTGTGTAGCAATTATTTCCGTGCGTAAACTCACTGTCGCCGCGTGTCATTATCGCAGGATAAACGCAATAATAATTCCTCCGCTATAAGATAACTGAATAATTAATTAATATTACTATATATAAATACTATATATATTATTAAACTTATCTGACATTAATTGCTAAGACGAAATTTTATTAGAAAACAGTATATCAATAATTGTTTAATCTTATCACTCACTTTAAGTCGATTTTATTTGATCAAGAGATATCCGAGAAATTCTTTTAAAGTGTAGCTACGGTGTTATTAATACCTAACAGAGCGCGTATGTTTTAAGAGGGTGCGATGAACCTAGTGATTAAATAGCATTTTCGCTTATACTTGCAAATAATAAAACTGCTATGATTCGAACTATTATCCCAATATTACTGCTTATTAGTAATAACTCTAATATATGATATTTATCATGTGCTTATTATTAACTTTCTGCTTTTACTAGCTATATTATAACTTTTCTAGTCATTATATTACTAGCTCTATTAATAACTTTTTACTGCTTACTGTTTTTTAAACTTATTGCTGTCATTTTACATGTTCCCAACCTTTTTTTACTGCTCTATTATTATATCTCATATTAAATTCATAATTATATTAGCGCTCTAACAAAGCCCATTAATATCAGTAAATCAATAGGTATAGCTCGTCCTTACGGTTTCACCGTTTGGTGTCTGCAACCTGAAAAACCACTTAGGTAGGTTTTCATTGTATGAGTCTTAAGTATTAAGCCATTGTTGTTTTTTACTCGTGTCTTTATATGCTTTATAAGTTTCAGATTTGCTTCTATCTGCACTATATAGTACTTATCCGTTTGTTAAGGTTAGGGTCTCTATCTCTGTGCTTGCTATAAACACCTTTCGTGCTTTTAACTTGATCTCTATAGTATATGCTGTGCTTGACTTTATCCCTGCATTTTCAACCTTTTTCTGTCGTTTACGTTTTGCTTTGATTTATAACCTAGCGTCGGGTGGTTTAGGGTTTAGGACTGACTTTTTTATAAAATCATTCATAATATATACTATTATACATACACTATAAAATAGCTCTCTCAGTTTAAAATCTAAGTAAATTTCTAATATAGATAGTAGGTGTTATCTATAGGTGGAATAAATTAGTATGTGCTTTTGTTTATGCGTATTTACATGCTTTTTTATAATATATTACTTCTACTGCTCTTTACTGACTTTTAACTTTCTTGCTTTACTGCTTTTAAACCTCTCTGCGTTTACTGCTTACTTCTCTACTCATGACTTTTACGCTTTAATCTCTCTGTTTATTTATACTAGTGTATATATTTAACTCTCAACTGACTTTACTAGTTATTAACTTCAATAATATAGTATATTATAGATATATATAATATATATATATATATATATATATATATATATATTTAATATATTTATTAACATAATTTTTGTATTTTCTTTTATATATTTTAATATTTATATATGTTATTTATACTATTCATTTAATTTATCTCATTCTATTTTTCATATTTTTGTAGTTAACTTATTACTCTATTTATATTTATTTTTTGTGATTGTCATCACTCTCTGAAACTAGAGGAAGTATACAGACCTATCATCTAGGATTCGGTGCGGTTCTGGATCATTTTATGCACACATTTTATTGATCTATATATTCAGGGAAAATTCGCGTACCTGTATATGATTTATTTAAGGAGATTCGAACAGACATTTTGTCTGGCAACAAAAAGGGTTGATTGAAACAGGCAATAATTTACTCGAGCATTTTATATATTGTGAAAGTAATAAAATATTACGCTTATATGATTTTTTATTATTTATTTAAAGCAATTTATTAAACATATCATGCAAACTATATAAAATATCATATTGACCATTATTTAACAAATTCGTATATATTATTTATACACATTCATATAAATATATTTACATAAAGTTTATTTAAAAAATATATACATACTATATATATTATATAAAATACATATATAATGATATATAAAATATTAACTCTCATATTAATATAACTCACAATTATAAAATTGGTAAATAACTCATAAGGCGTATTGAACTAATGTGTGATAAGACTATATTTTATTACACAGTATTAATATACTATTATACTAATATAATATATATATTATTAAACATAAAAAGTTATAAATAATATATTATATTATATATATGATTATATTATCAATTAAATAAATTATAAGTGTTCAAAGAATTACATAATATATTATAGTTGAATATACATAGTAATCGTATTATTTATATATGCTTCATATATAATTAAATCCTCAAATTAGTTTTACTGTTGAATTATATGAATGTGACGAGTCAATATATGTATTGATAAATAATGATGGCAGGTATATCCTTTATTATCTGGTTATTACAGCGTTTATATTATTATATGAGTTAAAATTAGCTCATATAATCACTCAGCTACTAAAAAGTGACTCGATGTATTATTCATTTTTAAACTATATTAACATATACTCTTCCTTTATGTACCTCTTCTAATTCACTTTAAATTAATTATCATAATAAAAGTACGTAGCGTTACTCTGTCTCAATTCATATGTATATGTGGAGTGGGATAGTGAATTGTCTTTCTACACGCAATTACCCTCGGAGAGCTGATCTAACTCGCGAAGTGATTGCGGGATGGAGTGTCGGAATTGGTTAAATAGTCAACATCTCAGAATCTCCGACAGAAGAGAGATTTAGTACTGGTACGAGGTGCCGCGGATTGTCTCGAGAATAGTAATAGTTTGTTTAGTTAAGAGATTTGTTAATAGAGCGCATTCAGCTCACTTGTCTGACAGGTACTGCAAGTTAAGTTATACTAATAGGCGTATATATATATATATAACGTTATTTGATTTTTATCCTTTCTTCAAGTATTATTAAAAACCTAAGTATGTATCACGTCAATATCATTATATCAAGATTGATACATAGTATGTAGCTATTTTGATTTATTTGCAGTATCGGAACTACGATTCCGTTGTATATAATATATAACTAATTTCATATAAATCTCGTACCTTGATGATAGTGACAGTTACCTATTCACATATTGTATTTAAATTATCAAAGTTTAATTAATCCAATAAAGGTATTGCAATGGCTTGTATAAGTGCCTTAGCATATTTTCTCATTATTATAGGATGGTGTCGGCGCAGAATAAAAGCTGCATGTTTTTCGCGCAAGATTCCGTTATTATAATTTACTTTACTCTATATGTTGATGATAAATATTTACACGTCATCAAATGTTAAGCGTGTAATTGTAACTTACTCGTATTAATCCTATATTAGAGTGATAAATTATAATTATATATCGGTTTATCATAACTTCCATTTAATATTGAAGTATATATTATAAGGTATCATTTTATTATATCAGCCCGCTTTAATCAGCGCAATGCTATCCAAAATACGAGAGTTCCAGCGGAGAATTACTGTCTGAAGAAGCTAGCAGAATAAAAAGCACACAGCTGGGTTGAGTCTTAGCTCAATCTAACTATGAAAAGAGAGGAATCTACCAATTTAATATCCAACTTAATAAAGTACAAGCTGTTGTATGTGTATGTATATGAATTATAATATATCCTACATTCCTTCTCTAACATAAGAGATTAAAGTGCTTCAATCCGCAAATCATGGTGTTCTTTGTGTATTACAAACTTTTTCTGGCGACATCTACTAATATCAGACACCGCCTTAAAGACGTATAGTGCTGTGCTCCTACCTGTATCATTAAGGTTGATATTTATGCGATTTTTTAATATTTCGCCGACCTCAAATTTTAGTGGAGTCCTAGAGATAAAAGATGATCTACGCTCCTCTCTCACGGACTCCGGCTCGCACATGCAGTTCTTGCCCTCTCCGCCTGAGAAGCATACTACTGGCCCACCTCTTGATAATCGGACTTATACGTAACAACTATATATATATTAGTTACTAATAAATAGGGCTTGGTAAATTTCTTTATATATTATATATATAGAGATAAATTATATAATTACTTAAAGGACTCTGAAACCCTCAGGGATATAACTCTCGGTTGACTATATTATATATGTTGCGCTACTATACATCCCTAAGTTCGGGCTAATGATAAGTATTAATTAACTACTTATATATTTAGATGATGACTCAGGTATGATTATCTGAGAAGCTAAGTCATAGGGATAATAATTGAGCGTCTCCATAGCGGGTACGCACTGCGGACGCGTGACTAGGATACGCTAGGGTGAATATAATATATTGCCAATACTCTCAGTATATGACGCAATACGGCTCATTAGGCTAGAGTGACGCTGCGAGGAATCGCACCAAGGTCAGTGATGTCCTGCGTGTGGTGTCACCTCTGACTGGCCTGCAATGGGCGAGGTGCGGCTTCTATGACCTCGCAAGCTCCTTGTGGTGTGTAGCTTATGCAAGACTCACAAGTTGCTTTTCTCCTAATATGCCCACTCCATACTCCCATTTTGGATTATACATAGGTTGGATAATTATAAATAATATTCCTCGAATTAGTAAATGAGGCTTTTAAATATTTTATAAATAAATTACTGACTAAATAAATTCACTTGAGCTTAAAAAAAAACTCTCAAAAAAACACAATCTTCTGTAATTCACATTACTCAAGAGAGAGATGAGGAGTAACTTTGGTGCGACCTCTCAGATCTTCGATACTAGCTCAAGTATGACTTGATAGTATCAATGCCACACGTGTTTGGAAATGATAGAGACACATAACATAAAACATAACCATCTATACTCGAAAGGGTCTGCTAAGAATTTTCTGCTCTCTCAGGCGAATAAACTTATACTTGTGACATAAAGAATACAGATAGGAAGATCTTTATATTTTTACTCATTAATCAACACCACACACAGAAATAAACTGTATGATGATTCTTCATCTCTGACATTCTAAAGTATCTATACTTTCTATTTACTCGGATCTCACTAAGAGATGAATGGGATGTTAGCCTTCTTTATGACACCACTATCACAAGATACATAGGAAGAACAAGAACACAATTTATATCATTTCGCTTGTTAGAAGGCCGAAAGATTACGTGACTCCACTTGGCATTTAACGAGGATCTGCTGATAATGCACGATCCAGCATGATTCTTGCAGATGCTAGGAATGGTTAATAATGCTGAGTATGTTTTCATGAGATATAATCATATTGCTTATATATAAATTATAGCGCTAGGAGTGGTTTTTTTCTGATTATTTCTGCCTTTAGCAGCATTTCATTGCGTCATTAGATAATTCCTAAGGATTAAGTGTATAAATCACGCGTCTTTATTATATAGAACCACTTCGCAAGGAATATTTCAGTTGTATTATATAATATGGGAATTTATTAAGAACAGTGTTGTTACTTAATATGAAACGGAAAATATTGCGCAGTACAGGTCTCGTTCTCTTAGAGATCTAGTGAGGTTTCCACACTGATAAAATCTATATTTTTATCTGCTACTCACTTTTTTTCACGAGAAAATATGAGAGAGTGTGTCTCACAGATTTGTGAAGAAAAATCTCCCATATCTTTTACTACTCCTTTGGAATATTAGTGATTCATTATAATAATCGTACCCGGGTTACAAAAAAGGTAAATTATATTATCTCATAAATTTAGAACCTAAAGTTAAAGCTATATATATCAAACATATATATTTACTCAGAGTGAGAATTTTTAGATTTGTACAGTTTTATCGTTTTAAATCTGTAATTTATGGTATTTTTTTAGATGCGTATTTTTAGGTTTAGTATGTTGTTTTATCTCGAATGAATGGATTATGATCAAGTTATAGTATATCATAGAATATAATTATAATATATTATATAAATAAAAGAAAATAATTGAATTATATTAATAAATATACTTTGAATAATGATGTTTGAGTTGCACCAGTCTAAAGTCTTCCACTCGAGAATCATAGATAAACAATTCCCTATTCCCGGAAAAAAAAATTGAATATGTGCGGAATAATTAGCTCAGAGAGGTGTGTAAGAGTGAAATGATCGCACTTAGTATGTATACCCTGTGTTAAATTGCGAGAATAACGGCTATTAGAAATGATTCTCTTCTACACCCACTTACTAAAAATACATGTTATGTTAGCAGAGAAGAAATTATTTTATATATTTTTATACTTATTTACATGGCTAAAGATTATGTAAAATAAGTCATAAGTAATAGTCCTAATAAGAACTAAACGTGGCAATAGACTTAGTTATAGATATATATAAGGTGAGATAGGTTTTACTGTGAGTGACGACCTACGTTGAATTTATTGACTATTTTTAAATAGGTACGGTAATAAATATATCGTTATTTAATAAAGATAATTTTCATATTATTAAAATTTTAAGATATATAAAATGATTAATTGGTATAATAATACTTAACACATAACTCAAAGGTAGAATTTATTTTTAAATATATATTTTAATAAACATAAAAAGTATATTTAAATTATAATATATTATAATTCTATATTTTGAGGTATTTAAAAGATTAATATATATAAATGTTTTGATAAATTTATATATTATATTATTATGAAAGTTTTTAAAAGAAAATTAAATAGAATAATATAATTTTATAGTATTATTATTTATATAATAATGTGAATTATAATAATATAATGTACGCTTATAAAAATTATAAATAACATATAAATGAGTTATATATATGTAATTAAATTATTTATATACGTTTAAATAATTTGTAGTATAATATGTGTGAAGTGTGCTCAGTTGGGTATGTGTGTAGTGGTGTGTGTGTTGTGTTGTGTTTTGTATATATTGATAGTGATGTGTGTGTTGACTTTAATACTATATATATATATAATATATATATATATTATAATATATATATATATATTATATATATTAATATAAAATATATATATACTATATATATATTATATATATTATATATTAAATATATATATTGTTATGTGTGTATTAGCATATATATAGTATATATCTATATAATATATATATATGTTGTTAGTGTGATGTTATATATATATATATACTATAATATATATATATATATATATATTAAGGTCAAAGGAGATTTACTTCTCCAATTCAGCGGCGTTCGAAAGAACTGGACTCCGCGTTCGCTGATAAACAGTAACCGTCGCTCTAACCACTAGAACCCATTCCACGTTCCAAAAAAAAGAACGCTTCAAGAATAGTTTTTTAAAGCTCCCGGATTTTTTCATATATATATAATATTATATATATAAATATATATAGTATATATATATATTTATATATATATATCATAGTATATATATATTATATAATATTATACAGGGTGATGTGTTTGGTTGTGTGATCGATAGAGTTGGGGGTTAGCATAATGTGTGTTGTGAGTGTAGTTGTGATATCTCTTGTATAATCTCTGGCCAGTTACACAGGGTGGTATTTAGTACATTCTAGATAGTATGATAAAAAGTAATATTGACTGGTGTAAGAGTTCTTCATTTGATATGTAAGTGAGAGATAAAATCTCACTGTGTGGATTGGTAAGTGAAATCTTGTGTGTGGCAAGTGTAATAGAAGATCGTGTGTGTAATTGATGTAAGTATGAGGAGTGCAGATATGATTGTATAATTATGTGGTATAAGTTTTCCGGTAGGAGTGTCATAGTGAATGTGCTGTATAAGTATCATAGTGAATGTGTGTGTGTGTGACCACATGTGTATAAGTGTAAAATGTAAGTGTCTATGGAAAATGTAAGTGTCATAGTGATTGTGTGTTGAAGAGTTGTATAAGGCCATTCTACCGGAATCTCGTGCAACCGTAAAGTAGTAAATAGAATCTCGAATCGAAAGATGATCAGTATATGTAAGTGTATGTGTGTGTGTGGGTATTGCGTCTGTTGTGTGAGTTGTGTGTGGACACTTGCTATAGGTTTGGCTTGATGAGGTACCACCTATTTACAGAGATGAGTGTGTGTGTGATGGTGATGTGAGTTGTGTGTAATGTACTAGGAATAGTTGTGTGTTATAGTCTAATCTCGAATAGCGAAAATAAATCTCTAATGCGGATGAAAGTAAACGGAATATACAAACATGACAAGTATAATTTCAAATTATTGCAGGATCAAAGCAAATAAATAAAATTAAATAATATATATCCTATATAAATTTAAAATTATAGTACACTCAAATTAGAACAAGATACACATACAGTAAATAAATTTATAATAATGACAATGTTTACTATGCTAAATATTAATTATAAGGCAGAAATATAAGTATTATTTTAATAAACTCTCAGTAATTACTAATGGATTAAAGCTGAGTGAATAAGTATCCTAGAGCTCTGGAACAGGTAAAAAGCAGAAAGTATTATAAAGTCAGTAAAGAGCTCATAAAATAAGTAGTAAATGACTAAGCTAATATACAACCTAGAGTATATAAGCTAGAATATAATAAGTACATAGTAAAGAATTAAATGCTCAGATTATTATAAGCTAGTGATTAAAAACAAAGGACTAATAATCATATATCTAAATAATTACCACCTTTAGGTGTATATAATGGTATATAATCAATCCATACTAAATTGTTTTAAATGTCAATTTACATTGACTATTAAAAGAATATATGATAAAGTATTAATAATATTATATATGATTAATATCAATAAATTTCGTACAAAAATTTATATATATAGAATAAAAATATGATTATGTAATAATAGAATCCTATTTTAGATTGTATATTTTTTATAATTAATTACTTAATTAATAATTACATAAAATTAAAAATATAAATGATTATATAAAAAACTCAATAAATATATAATAAATATAGAATTATAATATAATAATATATAAATTAAAAAATAGATATATATAATAATAAAACAAATATTTAAAAATAAAATAGGAAATAAAATTAAATTAATAATGCCTTTAGTTAAATTTCGATTGATAAACATAAAATAATAATATTAAAAATTAATATTTGAAATCGATCTCACATGAATACATATATAAAATGAATAGGTTATAAGTGAATATATAATTAATATATAAAATATTAATAATAAATATTATGTAAATAAAATAATAAATATTAATAAATAAGTCAAAATAGTAATAAAAGTAAAATACAAAGAAATAATTAAGTATAATAAAAGCTTATAATAATGATTAATAATAATATATAAAAACTATAGATAAATAGATTTTAAACTTTCTTCCTAAATTTTAAACTAATATGTAATATAAATAACAAAATAGAACTAAATTACTAAATATAAAATAAAATAATATAATTAATCAATTAATTAAATAATACTATAAAAACAAAATCCATAATAAATACAATTAGTTGATTAAATTTGGATCTTAAATTTAGAAATGTAATCAGATAATTACAGATAAATTTACTTTCTGTTTTTAATAAAAAGTGATATTTTATAATATGTATTAATATAAATAGTAAAGTTATAATATAAAAGTCTCAATAGTATAAATGAATACATAGATGTGAAAGTGTGAATATAATTAAAAATAACAATGTGATATAAAGCATGAATAGTTAAAATAAAATCAATGATTAATAATAATAAATAATAATAATTAACAGTGATAAACACCAAAAGTAATTTAAATAATAATAATATAATAAAGCTCTTCTCTTAATAATAGTAGAGTAATAATGAACATAGTCAACGGAAAGTTAAACAGATACACACCAATATTCAAGATCACGATGAACAATGCTCATGGGAAACCTTCTTAAATCATTTATAAACCATCAGCTAATAAACTGATAGGAAGTACTTAACATAAGGTAGCCTTTATTATGAAGTGAACAAGCAGAAAGCTATACATATAGTCGTAAGATAAAGGCGTAGACAAAGTATAAAAACTCTACATCCAGACAATTTTGTCCCCCTTATTTCGTTACACTACCTCACGATCCCCTTATGATATATATATATATATGAGTGATTATATAGGTAATTATAATAACACCTCTCTTATATATATTAATATATAATTTTTGATATATATTATTTACTATGATATTTATTACTGTCATATTATTTAATATGAGAGTGAAAGTATATGTTGTTTAATTATATATAGACCAACAACTTATTTCTAGTGTTTTAATGTGGAACTAGAACATTCCATACTTTTATATGTTAAAATAAAAGGTGAAGTAATTAGAAAATAAAGTCAGTTTTGATATATGCGTGTGAGATAATAAAGATATATTTTTCTCGTCCCCATTTCTCATCATTTTGCGAGGTGGGACTGTGGGGATACACTTTTTAGTGCGTTGCGTAGCGTGTGGCGGGATCAGACACCCGACCTTTTGCTGTTTGTGCTAGTGTATTATCTATGAGTGGATGAACTTTTAGGCTATTTTACGTGAAATGAATACTTAAAAGGTTGCTCATACATCGTGGATACCCTGCGCACGGCGGTGGCCTGGGGACTCGATTGTGTATGGACAATAGCTATGAGGAGGGCTACATATTTCATTAGTCGATCTAGTAGCAGAGAAGTGAGCACCTGGAATTAAACTTGCAGTGGATAGAGAACATAATATTTAATTCTCTTATTTATTTTTTATAAAATTTAAGTTTTTATGGTTTTTATTACTTCTTTTTCAGATCATACTCCTAATGAGAAATAGTATATTTGTAGTCAAATTACAATAGTGTGTGATAGGCCATATTAATTGGCTTTTATTTATATAATTTTTTGCAATTCTACACAACGTGTTGAACTTTTGGCCAAAAAAATTTGCCCAATTGCGACGAAGAAAGAGGAGGCTCGAGAAATATTAATCTCTGTCGCACTTGGAAGATGTGAAGACTTCCAAACAACGATTAGACTTGAGACGCGGTGTCATCCCTAAACAGATAAAATATAGCAGAACGAAACAACATTACTTGCTTACATTAGAATAGATGATAGACTACAATTGTTATTATAACGCTGAGTTCTTGTATTGAATATTCATATTAGTGTTCTCTCTAGTGGAGACAATAAGGAATATAATGTTCGCTTAAAAAATAATCACTCCCATGATAGATCATGGCATCAACGTTTTGCAGGTATAAGTTTTCATAATAACCTCATGTAGTGAGAATATAGTTAAATATATAACACAATCATATTCCTCTAATATCACTTATATATATATATATATATATATATACCATTAGCGATAGGATTAATTAGAACACCCTAATTTGAGGCTATAATTACTAAGGGCTATACTCAGGTGATGGCTAGTATAATATAAAGTGACTTATGATAAATTAAGTGTCAACTTACTCATGTCTGTTACTATACAGAGTAGTATATTAGTCAATCATGAGCACAAATGTTCAGTCAGATCACTTGCATAACTTCTAATTGGCAGTCTCATACTTTATATATAGGTGAGCACTCTATTGAGCATATTACAACCTTTTAGTAGCATACTCAATATTGGTGAGCACTCCAACTCTGCCTACATCACCTGTAGCGATTTTAATTAGAATTAATCATAATTAGTAAGAACTACTATGATATATAGAAACAGCGCTAGCCTTACTTCTTTTACGGTGTGTATTGTGATGAATACACCATTCATTTATTGAATACTCAATCTCAAAATCCTGTAAGTCACAAACTATAAATTCTAAAGTACGTTACTATTGATTTATCACAAAAATGGTACTATAATAAATATATACTTATGGTCAAACAATATGATTAGTTAATCTTAAAATATAAAAGGTTATAGTCCCTTAATAGAGTTAACTAGTGTGAGACAAATTAAATAAATTACCGTGGGTATCAATATAACTAATGTGATAATATGACATCTAAAAAATAATATAGGGGCTTAAACTCCTAAAAGGAGAACAATAAAAAATTATCCGTGGGCAATAAAAAAAATGGTTACCCACGTATACGAATAAAATAATTATATATATATATAGAGCAGTATAATATTAATAGTATAAGAGTATCATATATAAGAATATCAACGAGAGTATCATACCGCTCTGCTGACGCCCAAAACCAGTAATTGTGCTGACAAACACTGTTATTTCTTCCA
Organism: Trachelipus rathkii; assembly: GCA_015478945.1. Lineage (NCBI taxonomy): Eukaryota > Metazoa > Arthropoda > Malacostraca > Isopoda > Trachelipodidae > Trachelipus > Trachelipus rathkii. The sequence goes on along the minus strand of JABUQX010052653.1, from coordinate 30,391 downwards.
GACCTATAAGGTACCCCTCCAAGCTGTGCCACACCTCCATTTTAAAAGGTATAATCTCTCACGATAAGTTGTCACAGTGGAAAATATAATATTTTTAACTCGTTCATTTTAAAAAATCTCTCTTTTAATTGTGAGGTGCTCTCTGATATATTTATATCATTTAGTGTCTCTTTCTATAATATAACTAAGTTCTCGTAGAGGTGTCTCTCAATATGAAGATAAATTAGGGTGTCTCAAAAAATATGCGTGAGGCTACGCTAGAAAAAAGATCAAATTAAGTTGTCAGGTTACAAAGGTCTCAGGCTCTAATAAAATATAAGGTATCTATAAAGTGATATAGTGTGATTAATAATATCACCTCACTCAATATGAAAACTCAATATAAATATATATATATATTATATAAATTATACGTGCCGCGTCAGAATAAATAGACAAAAATAAATAGTAGTATATAATAATTTGAGGCGGATTATTCCACTGATTCTACCTCTCAGAGCTTAGCGTTCCCAGAGTAGCGTGAGTATAAAGCATTTAGAGTGTGATCCATTTATAGAATACAAAGAATGATGATGTCATTTCTATGCCCATCTTTTGCCATAAACTATCTCAGAAATAAATTAGCTCTTTATTATATTATTGAGTATAAATATTAGTCATTTATAAAAGATCATACATATCATATATATTATTATAATATATATAATATATATATAATATATAATAATATATATATAATATATATATATATATAAATATATTATATATATAGATGTAGATAATATATATATTATATAATTATATATATATTAACATATATATATATTATATATTTAATATATATATTAATATTAATATTATATATATATATATAATATATATAATATATATTAATATTATATAATATATATATATATATTATATATTATATTATATAAATATATATTATATTATATATATATATATATATATATAGATTATTTAAAATTATTTTTATTAATTAATATATATATTAATTATATATATATATTAATATATATATAATATATTATATATATATATTATATTATATATATATATAATATTATTATATTAATATATATTTAAAAATTTCACATCTTCTAATCATGAGTAGCTAATATATTATTATATATAGCCCTTATTCTAATAGTGGTTGTGATACTCTCTATCAACTTCTTTAGAAAGTGCTTGATGTACTTACCCAAGCTTCTTCCGTAAAATACCCTCGAGAATACGTTGAAAAACAATAACTCAGGTATAATCGAACCATAAGGAATATGTACTCTTATGCTATATTATAATTCGTGAAACACACCGCTAAATCCTGACACTCCCATATGTCTTCACGTATCGTTATTTATACTAAATTTTTCACATATTGTTATTCATTTATATATATATATAATAATTATTATATAATTAATATATATATATAAATTAATTATATATTATATATATATATATAATTTTTATATATATATAATATTATATTATATTATATAATATATATATAATATATATATATATTAGTTATATATATTAATATATTAATTATAGAGAGAGAGAGATAGATAGAGATAGAGAGTGAGAGTAAGTATAGTTAAAAATTTACTGATGAGTCGGCCGCTTGATATATATTAATTATATATATTAATGTATATTATTTAATATATTAATATATTATATATATATATATATATTAATATATATATATAATATTATTTAAATGAATTTACTTTTTTATATAATTTTGCTAATAACTAATATCATACTTATTTATAACATTTAATACTATAATAATAAGAATTTAATATATATAAGTATTAAATATATATACCAACTTTTTTTGGTTTAACAATAAGTTTACTCTTAATAGGAAAAATATTAAGTAATTAATTATTAGTTTGAATGATTATATATTATCCAAGAATCAAACCAAAATTAATAAATAATATAATATAATCTAATAAATTTTAATAATAATTAAATAATAATATAATTAAATATTTTTTATCCATAAATCCATAAAATTATTTCTTAAAATTTATATAATATTATTATAATATATATATAATATTAGTTATAACTAATGAATTAAATAATTCTTATCAAACAATGTCATCATCAATGATATACTCCTTATATAAGAGAACAAAATTAATATTATTATTATAATATATAAAAATAAATAAAAATAATTAATTTTAATAAATAATAATTATATTTAAATTAAATAATATAATTATAAATATAAATTATATATATAATTAATAATAATAATTATATATAATAAATAATATAATATATAATGACGAAAGAATCGGGGGAGGGTGGAAATTGGGGGGGCAGGGCGAAGGGTGCAGTGACCTTTTATTATCATAGGTTGAACGAAGTCGTCCATTTAACCCTTAGCTCTGAAATAATTTACTTAACACTTTCAATAGTGACACTCAATTTTTTATAAGTGCGTTATATTCCATATATTTAAGTGAAGCTCTTGACTTTTATTTGAAATATCTTTTGGTAATACCCTATCTGGACAGCAATATTGAGATCCCAAATATATATTACCTACCCTGTCCTTTTAGGGAAAGTCGATTTTTTGAGAAACCCTAATTTTTTTGAAACCCTAATTTTTAGTAGAACCTAATTTTTGAAGAAACCTCCTAATTTTTTATGGACAAACTCACTCCCTAAATTATTATTGTCACCTAAAGATTCATTGCTAGTGCCATAGGTAAATCGGATGCTTGTGACCAAGTTCTCAGTAACCAATCATAATTATTTTTAGAACTACCCATTTCACGAATAGAAAATAGGGAGATGCACAAAGCCTTGGTATATATTCCCAATCACGTTTCCAGATTAATAATAATAATAATAGATACGTGTATTAATAACTCTTCACCTTCTTATTATTTACGTCACTCCTTCGATCTTTTTCTTTTCTGAGACTCGTGTGTCCTTAATTTTTGCAACTCTCCTTCATATTAATTTTTGTGAACTAAGACGATATAATGTATATAAAAGTATGGGGCGATAATGTAGGCAATATTTAATTATAGTCTTAAGATTAATGAACCTTGTTTGCCCACTATACCTTCTCGTTAAGATGGCATTTGATATTCATCCTCAGCCAAAGAATTTATACCAATGGGTCATTTTTTGCCCACAGGAAAATTTTCTAGCTGTTTGAACCCCTATTTGTTTTACCGTGGGGTTCAATTTTGCCCACGGGTAATTTTTGGTCATTTCCCTTGTTTTAGGTCTTCCATATGGGTTATCATTTTGTACACCACCTCCTATAGGTTAATTTTTGGATAACCCTGGTCTCCATGAGGGTCATTTTTTCCCACGGTATTATTTGATCTTCCTTTTATAGGTAGGCTTAAGGCCCTAATATTTTTGTATTCTATTATACCTTGTTGACCATATTAATTTCGCTTTGACCTTATATGCCACATACATGGGTCAATTTGACCCACGACTAACTTTAGATTTGAGCTTTGATGGGTTCCTCAATCATACCGTAAGATATAAGACTCTAAGGGTATATGTATCTATTAAGTGTTCTTATATGAAGATATTAGATTGTAAGTGCTAAGGTGTAGTTTGCCAGGTGTAAGTGCCAATTGTGATGTGGATTTATGCCAATGGAGTTGACTCTCAAGATTTAAGTGCCCAAGTGTAAGTATATATATAAGTGCCATATGAGTAGTGCCTCAGTGAGTCCACATATGTTACCAGTGATAGGCCACATTAGGCTCAACTGATGCACTTTTTTCAAAAGCCTTTTTCTAGCCTCTCCTCTCATGAACCCGAATACCCTTTAATATGGTGGGATGTTCTACCCCTTAAGAGTATAAAGTATATGAATGAATTCAGATTGTTGAACTATATTATACAATATAGTTTGCATAGTGGAATTGTTCCTATATTATGATTTAGATCTTTTTATTCTAAAACACATGGTAAGTTACACAGGCAGTACACTTACACAGACTCACTGATAATAGATATAACACAATCCATTCACTATGTACGATCTTCTATACACACTAGTGAATCACTTACATTTAAACCATATTACACTTACACTCTTCACAACCACAAGGAGTACACTGTACACTCACACACTCGATATTTTAGGAACATGCTAATTTGCAAACAACTTACTTAAGAAAAACATGTATGATGAGCTAAGTTTGAAGTTGACACGCGCCTCCTCGGGCATTGATGCCTCAGCATAATGCCATCAGCATTGATGCCTCAGCATTAATGCCTCAAAGCTATGAATGACCTACAAAACTTTTTGAAGTTCATATCGTGTAGGATAGACCTTGTGCATCTCTATGTATGATAGCCGAGTGATCTTTTGAGAACGAGATTGAATTATTGGAAGTGATTTCATGCGTATGATGAAAAGAATAAGGTCTTTGATGTCTCATCTCTACGCCACATCAAAAGAACAGAGGTAATATTAATGTTAACCCTATGTTATTAAGCTGATCACCTGGACGCAGCATGATCTCTTCCGCAGTGAAAGTCCCACGGAACCCGCACCGCTAGTGCGAACGTGTCCCTGCCCGCGTTTACCGACCCGCACACCTTTTCCGTGCGCACGATGTGAGCGCCGCGCATGGTAGGCGCAATTTTATTTACTCCGACGAATAATTCCAGTAAAAGGCGCAACCCCGCCGCACGTTGCGACGCTCACGAGAAGTCGCGCTTATATATTTTACACCGCGGTACACTCGCCCGGCAGAGACGCGGTTGCGGCAGACCGAGCAGACAGGCATATGTAACCGCGACGGAATGGAATTATATACTCATAGATATATTATATATAATAGTAGGTATATATATATTAGTAATTATATTATATATGAATATATATATTATAGATAGGATACTGATATATATATATATATATAGATATGATTGAGATATATATATATTATTATATTATTAATATATATATATATATATATGAATATTATATAATATATATAATATATATATATATATATGTATATATCATATATATATAATATAGATAGATAGATATGTATATACTATGAGTCATTCATCTTTATACTTCATACTTTTAAGAGAGAATTGCAAAGAAATTTCTTTTCAAATATACTATGGTGTCAATCAAGTTAAGTCTACCCTTTCATTTATTTTAAGAAACATTTTCGCGAACCTAAAACTTACATTTTCAAAGCAGAATATTTTTTCGCATACCTTTATTTCCAATTAGTCTCTGTAAATACTCATTAACTTAACTCTTCGTAATTACACATTTTAAAATTGTAGTAAGAAGAAAAAAAATCTACAAAATATTTACATTTTCAAAGCAGAATATTTTTTCGCATACTTTTATTTCAAAAGTCTTTGTATTACATTTTAATTTGCACCCTAAAGCAGTAAAAGAGTAAAACAATAGAGGTGTTATTAACTAACACCTAGGGATAGTATGCTTTTGTTTTACTCTTTTACTGCTTTAATTTCTGCTTTACTGCTTTAACTCAGTTACTGCTTTAAACTTTCTGCCTTTACTGCTTTAACTGCATGTATACTCATTAATAACTCTTCTGCATTACTGTTATTAGACTCATCTGCTTTAGCTGAGTTTTAACCTCTACTGCTGTGATGAATATTTTTTCGCATAACTTTTTTTACAGCTTTACATCACATTTTTATTTGCATTGCGCCATTATTCTCCTCTATAATATTAATCTGGAAAGAACCCAATACTTCATCGAAAACATTCTAAGGATGGAGATTAGTTGTAAAGAATGTTTTTAAATAGCTTATTTGTATATGAAAGGATGACCAGTTGGGGCATATTTTATATCTCCTACCTTTTCTAAATAAATTGATTGACAGTTTTACATCCAAAATAAGTAGAACTGAAATAACTAGTACCCAATAATGTATTTTTTTTTGTGTATCTTGATGTATGAATATTATCTTTTATTTTAACAGATATGTAAAAAAATTGTATTTTTCTATTGACATCTTCTTACTTTGTACACCGGATATTCGGATGTTTGTTGTTTAAGCATTCCAGAAATTGGTTTGTATACTCATGTTCTTTATACAAAATAAATCAACCATCTATATATTTTAAATAAAGACTCAGTGGTCTCAGTGTAAAGATGATTATACAGTATATTCCTTTTAGTTTAACCCACAAAAAGAAGTTAATTTTCCTCCCCTCCAGAAAAGTAACGACGGTAATATTGGTCATTACATTTAACGTAAAGGCAATACCATAGGGGGCAAACGCAACCCCGATGGCAGGAGCATGTACAATCGTTACCAACACATACCAACACTAAGTAGACGAGTTACCAACAGAGTCAACTCGTATAACAAAAAGATTCAAAGAAGGTCTCAGTAGGAAACTCTTTGCTATACAATATATTATGCTGATAAGATAAGATACCCCTTGTTATAAGACACACATCGCGTTTGTTGCATACTAATCTGGGACAAAATAATCTGAACTTTTCGTAGAACTTAAGTCATAAGTTCGTCTTAAATTATTAAGGCCTGTCACATAGGCATACAATTCTAAATGCATTGGCTTCCATTAAAATGTGTTTATCTGTGTTAAATATTAACTTATTTCATGTACGTAGTTTTTGAACAACATGAGAGGAACTGCGACAAACTAAAGAGTTAGGTGTTTCCGACACAAGAAAAACGTAAGATTTAATGACTTTCAACTATATATTAATGAATAATAATATCATATAAACACTAAGATAAACAAATTTACCGACTCTTCTAAAAATTAGTATCTAACTAAGTATTTTCATATATATAGAGCAAGAGCGTATTTAGATATATTGAAGCCACTTTTATTTCTGAATTTGTAGCGATGCAGATAGTCATGACCTACTATACGGTAGATATATATAAATATATAATAAAGATAATAAAGTATATATATATAACATATAGATATATATATGACTATATATGCCTATAGATAATATTCAGGAGTATTATATACGTATTCAATAATACTATCAAGCTTATATATGAATATACTACAATAAATGTAGTATAGATTAATACAAGTTATTAGTATAATATATGGAGATCTTATGGTAGACGCTCTAATGATGCAGAATATTTTTTTACCCGAATAATCAGTGCTGTAGCCATCAAAATGCTGCGTTGCTTATAAACTTTGAGCGAATAGAAGTAATTTCATAATTTCATCATTTGTTATATAATTTAGATTTCCTGCTAGGCTCATCAGCCAAACGATAGAGTTTAGGAATATTGACCAAAAATCTTTATATCTGTTAACACACACATGCACACACAGCAAAAAGTAAACTCAATAATACGAGTCATGCTAGTAGTGTATATAAGATGTGAGTATATACGTAAGTAACACATCACATAAATATATATAAATATATATGATAGGTATAGAATATTACTTCATACTTCGGACTTTGCAAATATAATAAATTTAGCAAATATAGTAAATAGATAGTGAGGTAAGAATATATAGTCTGACTTAGTATACTATAATACAATAAGCATATATATATAATAATATTTTATCTTCTGAACACAGATCTCTTATAGGTTTGTATGAAAACAAATATTTTTGAATTCATAATAAAAAAATTGTCACTCCACTCATTAAGACTCATAGGAAGTGCATTTTTATCAACTGGAAGCCAACTGCAACTAAACAATCATTATTTACTAGTGCATATACTTCCTCAAACAGTTTAATAAGAGGAAAGTGTTGATAGTATTATAAATAGCAAGGCATTATGGTTCGATTCAGCAGGTCTAGAATGAGGATTCGATAGAACTAAGCCCACCTAAAAGAATAATATCATAAAAAATATAATATTTATAACCTAATCTAACCTAAACTACCTAACCCTACACTAATCTAAAATCCTGGAACAAACCTAACGCCCAAACCTAACCTACCTACCACTAGAAAGTACACAAAATCAGTAATCTAAACATAAAACCTCAGACACTAAGATCTAAAGTAACAAAATATCAAAATAATAAAATTCTAACAATAAATCCTTATTCAAGAATTTAATTCATTATAGACATCAATGCTCTTGAACAATTAAAAACAAAAATCTGTAACCGTAGCCAACTAACCAGAAGAAAGAGAAGAAAGGGGCAAGTTAAAACCTTTAATCTCGGTACCTCATCCCTCTCATCCTTCTACTCTCATCTCTTTCTTCATTCTTCTAGCGATCTGCTGCTCTTCTCTCTCCTTAGATTTCTTAATATTTATTCAATTAGCAAGCATGTAAGGCCTCAAAATTAAATAGGGTGGCAATAAAAATGTAATAATGATATAAGATGATCCATGAAAATAGCTAAGCAGTTATAGTCAAATAGTACGACCGGTACTATTACTCAATATACTACATAGTAAGTATATATTAATTATTAGGGTAATAAAATAGTATATAAAGAATACCAGTAGATCTTATAACTCACTTAAAAGGTTATAACTAATCATATATAAAAAGGTCATATGAAAGAAATTATTAAATAATTTTAAATAAATAAAAGATAAAAGTTATTATAAAAGTTTTCGAGGCTTCAAACTAGCGTACAGAAGCTCATTGAAATAGCTGTAAGGTAATAAAATTTCTATCAAATATATCGGTGACTGAAGTACTAGAATGAAGATACCAAGCGACATCACTGCCTGAGTGTCATGTGTCGGAGCAAGTCGGCCTCGGGTTAAAGTATTTATGACCAAAAGTGTGCAGAGGATAAACAAGGCCCACGAATAAGCCTAAAAAAATAAAACAGTGATAATATGTTTTGGAAGTCAATAACACACCCATTAATCAGGATACGGTATTTTCCAATATGAGTTGGTTAGCGCTCCATTGCTACAACTAAATTATACACAAATATTCCAAACTGTTACATATAGACCCCCAAATAATATGGAGCGAGAAGCTTAGCTCACTAATAAAATTATTAGTTTAATCACGCTAAACCACTCAATAATAATATAATAATAGTATATATAATTCACGATATTATAATTTGATATATATACTTAACTATAGGCTATATGGCAACAACATAGATAGATGTGATAGAATATTATAATAAATCTAATAAACTATCATATCTATATATATATAATATATATATATAAGTATTATATATTATATATTTATATAGTACGCAGTAAATATAACCAATAATTATACAATATTAGTATACTAACAGATACAGACTATAGACTAAACTGATATAAAGTAATATGATATAGCACTATTAGGTATTATAAAAAATTAAATAATAGATTAGCTAAACTCACCAAGTAATTATCAATATAAACTAAAAAAACCCCATAGTCGTAAGTAATTTTGAATACGTATAAATAGAATAATAGTGTATAGTGAATTAATTAAAGTATATTAGTTAAACTATATATAACTATATGATGTATAATTAATATACTTAAAGATAATACAAACATAATGGTACTATACTACCGGATATATATATAGATAAAGCTATTCACTAAGGTATATATATATAGTATAAATCAATAATATATTACAACAATCATAAGTAGTATAGTATAGTAAGGCGCGTATACATAAGTAGATAGTAGAGTATATGAATGATGAGTAGTTATATATTATTATAGATAATAGTATATGATACTAAGATAACGACGTATAAGTATGTAATAATAAATCAATTAAAATATAATATAATATATTATGGATATACTATGTACTCACAGTAAATAATATGGATCAAGTTACTATATAATTCGTATATATAACTATATATATAGGTATTTAAATACATATAAATATATATATTGTTTGTCAAAACTATATACTTAAATCATTGGTGTAAGTTCGAAAATAAAATTGAGTAAAGGGAACTTAAAATTAATGGGGTCTATAATTTATAAAGCGGCCCGACCGATAGTGAAAGCTCAGGTGTCTTTTACAGGTCTAGGCAGTTACTATTAACCCGGGTTATGTATGTCGCTAACGTGGGTGAAGTTAAATCTCAAATGTTTGTGTGGGTCTGTTATGAAGATATAAGATTGTTTGTTTAATTTTATGTTACATACGCTAAAATCTTATGAATAGTCGATTTATTGTTAACCAAACGCTTTACAAGGTTAAGTAAAGAAGGAATTCGAAAATTTACAAAAATTTATTTAATACTCATAAAACGAGACTCCTCTAGTTTATGTTGAGTGGCGTGTGAGTGGGTGAGCGAACTGTGTTGTCTAGTGTAGGTTCAACGAAACCCATTGACAGATAGGATTTTGCTTAGAAAGTTACGAGAATCCACTGGTGTTCAGAGTAGCCAAAAAACTTTTTTTGTTTACGGTAGTTTTAAATTAATAGTTCTAAATCAGATATTAGCTGTCCTTAAGTAGAATAGTGAGAAAAGGACTTATATTACAAATGCTAGCCATAGCGTTCCTATCTACGTTGAGCGATAGGTAAGTTATAAATTCCTATAACCCTCTCTATAAATAGAAAAGTTGGTTGGAAATAAATTGCCCAGTGAGAATTGATTGAAGGCAAAAGTGACTAACAAGAAAGGCTGGGAAGCCCTCCTGAGTCATAATGTGTTAGTTCTTCCCAAGAACAGGCTCAGTGAAAGAGTGAATTAAAAAGGCAGAAAAATTAAATAAATAAAAAACTGGTATACATAAAAACAGTACTGCAGTGAGAAAGATGAAAAGCTGAGCAAAAATCCATACAGAGACAAAATTGTTAAAAAAAGTTATGTGACTCTTAATTCGACACTCGTACTTAATTATGTAGTAGGAAAGGTTAAAAATGTACCTTGAGGAAGGTCACCAAAGTAGTATGCAAGACCAGAGGCTTGTTGGGAATCCTAAGAAGTGTAGTCAAAAACAATGAGAAGAAAGAGGATATATGTTAAGTGTTGCCTTAAGATTGAAAACAATGAGTTTCAACTAGAAAGGCCGAAAAAATGAGTGATGAAAGGATGATGTTGTAGCATGAGAAATGACACACGAGGGAAGGCAAATCTACGTCTCCTCCAAGGTATCAATGGGGTGATGCCAGACAAGTGTCGGAAGCTAAGAAGACATGTTGTTAGCGGTAAATGAAAATTATTGAAAGTAAGAATATGGAATATTCGGGTGAAAAGCACACAGTTGAAATTGTGTATGAGTTCTAATCAGGTTGAATACGCTGCAAGAAGAGGTGTAGTAAGCACAAAAATGAAAAGGTGGATGAAGTCGTACATACTGCGAAGTAATTTGTGGTCATGAGTGCGAATGGCTACGTAGATAACCTAAATCACTCAAAAATGCTGGACGGGAAGTGACGTACAAGGGACCGGATAAAGCATGGGATATTTGGGAAGGACTGAGACTACATGGGACAGAACTTCGCATTTAAAGGCACGATTTCAATTAGGGCAAAGAAGCTGAATAGAGAGGTATGCTGTGGCAATAGGATTTGATTTAAACAAGGGCCAGAGTGGGAGTGTTTGCAAGGTGTCATACGTTGAAGTCGTAGAAGAAGCAAGATGAGAATACCTAAATAAGGGAGCCCATTTTGGAGTGTGTCAAGGCCAACAACAGTAGAATGGGGCGAACGAGTAATTCTCTGAGAATTTGAGAATATGCTCATGGAGCAATTAAGGATCATAACTAGAGGGAACATACAAATGGTCATTTAAATTAGAATGTATTAGATTAGTACCCATAACGCTAGTGTAAAACTCTGTGTATTTAGATGTGGAGTTGATATGGTAGTGTGTTAGTGACATCTGATGTGAATATATGGATTAGATGCACATACCGCTGTCAATTAACGCAGAGAAAGACAAGTTTGATTGGATGTCGATACGTTACATTAAATAGCCGGTGCAGCAGCGAGGGGTATGTCGGAAATGCACTCGAAACTTAAAGTGAGGGAAGCAAAGATAAAAAACAGCGGTTGATAGACGCGGTATGGGGTGTGGGAAGAAAAAAGATTTAGAAAAAATTTAACACAAGTGTAGAGTAAATACAAAGAAGTTTGAGAAAAATTAAGATGAAATGGATAGAATAATGTCAACTAGATATACGCAACGATCTTTAGCACCGAAAAAATGGGAAATAGCTCCCGAAAGGCCAAGAGACCGAAGAAGAGGGAGTTCAAGAGGAATGGATGCTTGTTGGTAAGAAACAACCAATAATATTTGCATGAAATCTACAAGGGAAGTTTAAGTGGCAGATGAGAAAAGATGGCCGAAAGAGTAAAAGAAAAAGATCTAGCGGGGAAATAAGGTGGAGGTGAAAGTAAATTAAGATTGCCATTAAATTATAGTAAAAGGAAAAAAAGAATAAAGAGTTTAAATTGCAAAAACATTTAGCTATTAATAGTCAATCTATATGCATAAAAGGAGGAATACAAGAGAGTGCGAAATGAAGTTAAAATGAGAAGATGGAAAGCTAGCAAAAGAGAAGGGCAGACGAACGGTGGAGTGGAAAGATTGTTGCTAACTATCAATCAGGAGAAGGGTAAACTATTTTGGAAGGAAGATTAACAATAGAATTCTGAATAAAAGGAGAGAAATCATTAATTTGAGTAAAGACTATTGGTGAGGAAATGTAGCTTCAGGGATGATAGAAGAAGTGGGGAAGGAGAGATTTGGAAAGAACATTTTAAGAACTGCGAATAAATGACTGGAAGAGTAGATGAGGAAGGAGATACCAAAGAAGACGACACCAAAAAAAGTATCACCCGAGGCAAGGCAAGTTATTAAGATCCAATAGTTATAAAAATGAATGAATAAGTAGGACACATTACAACGCGATCGAAATAGTGAATATAAAATCTTTTAAAAGATACGGAACAACAGACTATTTGGAGCCATGAAAACTATTCGTAGTTAACTAATTTAAGAGAATAGTGTCAATATTTAACCACCAAAATAAAAATAATGTTGTGAAAAGGGAAAAGATGGTGGCATCTGTTGTGCGAGTGAGCTGATGACCTAAGTTATTCGAATGTTTTGCTGGGTATTCAGTCCGAACGAGGTTCACAAAGAATGAGAAAGCTTTGGCAAGATTGCCATGATCTGTAGTGACATGATTGTACAAGCGGTAAGGAGGAGGACGAAAAAAGGAGTTGTTCAATACATTATAGAGAAGAATAAGCTGAAGTACAGAATAGAAAAGTAACCAGTTCAGGAGTTAAAAAAAGTTAAAAAATAAGATAGTATACTAATAGTAGTATCACTACAGGCTTTGATGCTAATAGTATTATCCCTACAGACTTTGATACTAATGCGTGGCATTTTCGGACCTACAGGTACCCAGGAAATGTAGTGGACTCAGAAGTTCCATTTTTACCTTAACGCAATAACAAAAAGAAATGCTGAAGACAGAGAAAATTCTTAGTAAAACCCGAAAGGCCACCAGAGCACTGTTTTTAAGAGCAATGCCATTAATCTGTACCTCTTGGAACTAAGGCATATCGATAGGACCGTGCAAAAAAAGGGAAGCCCTGTAAAGGAGAACATTAAGAAAAGTTATGCGAATAAAAAATCCGATGGAATTGCTATATAAAGGCGAAGTGTAAAAGCATAAAATTAGACAGGAGGAAGGAAACATCAATAGAGTATTGTATATGGGTATAACAGGTAAGGAAGTAGGGAAGAGTGTTTAAAAAATAGGAGTGGTCTGAGACAAAGGTAATGTGTTATGTCCTCCATGTTTATATAAATATCTATTTATAACAGAGAATAGTGTTTGAAGTAAAGAATATGGATAGAATTCTCGGAAAGGAAGTGATATGATCTGAATTGAAAGTAATTTTGGAGAGAATAAGCGTCTTAGATATTTTGCTGGGGACGAATTCTGATGTGATTGCCTGAATACATAGGAAAAGCGTGGCGAGATGATGGTGCTTGAGTTTGAACGGTGTGCAAGGGAAAAGGATTAAAATCAATTCAGCTACAACAGTAAAGTGACTGAAAATTAGTGGCAAAACCAAAAGGAGGACGATTCTGAAAATCTAGAAGGGTTGATATCATTAAAGATGAATGGGAAGCGAGCAGAGGACAAACAGGTTTATTGAGATACTTAGAACGGATATGCGGGCTATACGAAGGCATGACAAGAGAATTGACCCATAGGTTGCTGAGGGTGAAAGAGTATTAACACACTATAGAGAATTTATGGAAAAATGAATCTTAACAAGGAAGGTAAAAATGAAATTGTTCGAATGGGTATAAATTTGTTCCAACTGTTCTGTAAGGATGTAAGACCGTGGGCATTAAGCACTAAAATGAAAAAAAGAGGCTTTCAACAAATGTTCAGTTTACGAGATATTTGTGGAACAAAGAGAGTAGATAGAATTAGAACAGTTGTTAAGGATAAGGAGATATATGCCGAAGCGAGAAATGTCTGATGGAAAGAGCAATTCAAGGGGTGGTTACTAGGATGGTATGGTCACGTGCTAAGATTTGAATATATAGATGACTAAGGAAGTTTTAAATCACCGAATGTGGTAGGCAATAGAGAAGGGGGGAAAAACCCAAATGGAGGTGGTTGATGGAGTAAAGGACCTATTTAATAGCAAAGGGGATTGGTATGGATGAAGGTAATAATTAACGCGAGACAGGCGATCACTTGAGAGAAGAATAGTTCGTGAGAAGTTTCCGTTTACAAGGAGTTTGAAATTAACTGAAACAACCTGGAACATAGCAAAATAAGAAGGCCAACAGCGAATTCCCGATTTCTGCAACTATGACACAACCACTAGATAGTTTTGTAGGAAGAAGAGATAAGTATAGCAGGCAATAATATTAAAATGTGATTAATATAGGCGGTAGTATAATAAAAAAGGTATATATAGGTAGATATTAGTCACTCATATATATATATATATATATATTATATACTAAAATATACTCATAAACATATATAAATATATAAGATAAAATAGTAATATATATATATATATAAAATAAAACATATATAAATATATAATAATCATATAAATAATAAATAATATATAGAAAATATATAAATAATTATAAATAATACTGCATTATATAAATAATATAAATATTATAAATAATAATAAATATATATAATCATATAAATAATAGTATAATATATATATATATATATAATATAATAATAATAAAATATATATATAAATATATAATAAACAATTATATACTAATTGTATATATAGTAATTTAATATGTATAATTTTACTAATATATATATATATAATATACTATATATATTATTACATATATATATATATATAGGATATATAATATAATAATAGTATAGAAAATAAGGATATATAGTATATAATATATAATATATGTTATAATTATATATTATATATATAAATATATATAATAGCATCTAATAATTAATAGTAGAGAAAAGGTAAAAAAATATATGGTGAAAACTTTCGCAAACAATAGGGAAGATGATAAACTATCAATATAAATATAAAACTATATAGTATATAATATTGTTTAAATGGATGAATAATATTATATTACCAACAATCAGAATGTTTTGTGAAATTGATGGGTGTGATGAGAATTATGGCTCACAACTACCTGCTACTCGACATATCGTAGCCATGATGCAGTTGTATAGGAGGGAATTAGAAGTATATGACGGTGTTCTCATAAAGTTCCATAAAATAGTGGCTGAGTTTAGGGATAGGGGGCGCCAATGGGTAGCGCCTCTGGGCTGTATTAAAAGTATCATGATTAGTCAAATTTGAAAAATTAATATGGTATCAGGTTAAAAGTATAAGTTTTTTGATAAACGGGATGGAGGTGGGAGTTACAAGTGTATGGTTGTTTGGTTAGATATTACTTCTAAGAGCTTCTAAAGTATTATAAAGCAGGAATACACAGCATTGAATAGAGATCTTGGCATCGGAACTAGGTAACTTTGGTGGGTGGAGGATTAAAGGGAGTGGGAACGTGTGCATAAATGAAATCGGAGGAGTTCTTGATACTGAGAAAGGGCAGGCCCGGACGGCATACCTTTGGAACGGCCTCGGCATAAAGATTGGAAAGGGCCCCCATTACCGGGAAATTTTAGAGAGAAATAGATTAGGAATAGTAATGTTGAGAAATTTAGCTTAGCATGGCTTAAAAAGCGCATTTATCATTTGTGTCACTTGAGCCGGAAATAGTTTGAGGAAAAAAGTAAAGCTATTTTGACAAGTAGTTTACTTTCACAATAATATATATATTTAATTTTTAATATACCGTACACAACTAATTGTATCCATAGCTAGAAAAAAATAAGTTATACTAAATAAATTACAGAGTGGTCTATTACTTAAAAATAAAGTTAATAATTTTTATTATTAGGAAAAAAGCTCAAATCAACCACTGTTGAAAGCGTTTAATTTAGTCCACCACTACTTACTGGTAAACATACCACTAACAAGTAAAGTATTAAGAGGAGACACAAGTCACATCGTAATCAAAAACCAAGCATATATGAAAAAGTAAAAAACAAATGTCTACTTACTTTGAGATGTGATTTAAATTGTTACATAAAAAATAATAGAAGTAATATTATTTATTAACAAAAAAAGAGGAAATAAATAATGCTCAGAGAACAAATACCTTGAGGGTACAGAAGATACAGACACAGGAACAAAAACTAAAGATAAAAGGTATAATGTAATGTAGGATGAAAGATTGTTTAACTACACCTAAAAACAAGACTTTTTGGCCCGTTCATTCACTAGTCCTGAGCTACGATTCATTCTATAATAGAACATTCTTCTCAATCCAAGAATATAATAACCAACTCCCAAAGATCTCGGTCTCATCCCATACATAAATACAATAGAAAGGAGATAATAGAGAATGTAAAGGGTCATAAGCCCGCGTCTGATACAGTACAGAAACTAATGAGATAAGAACTAACAGAGCAATTGCCCTTAAACATAATAATTCGTACCCAGAATGTTAAAAGAGACCCGAATGAGACCGCTTCACAAAGGTGACTTCCGGTGGTGGATAGCACGAAAGAGCTGATCGGAGTATTACAGTACAACTATCTATCAACATGTCCCTAACCATATGATCTGTCAGAGTTCAAGGTAAACCCACCAAATCCCCAAGAAATAGTTAGAGTTAGTCTATGTCACACTGCATACAGATCACCCAAAAAAAGAGTGAGCGGCAAGGTGCGAAATGAATATAAAAGACAACTGAAAGAAAGAACCAAAGTTGGAAATACACGTTCTGTCAAAGAATGGGGCGAAGACATAAAACGATGAGGATAGAAAAACTATGTTCGTGCTGCTTCTTCACAAAATAATATTGCCAAGCGGATAATCAATAAACAAATGGGAACAAGCCAAAGCGAACAATTACGATGACGAACACTTTACATTCAGCTGCTAAATTCTTACAGACCAGATTAGGTAAGCTCATAGTTTTGCCTTATTTAGGAATGTTTGGTGTAAGGCAGACTGCTGCTCATAGTTCAGCATAGCCGAATATGGTAAAGCACCTTTACTACTGACGGCAACAATAACTATCTCTCGAGCTAAGGCTAAGACCAAAATACTGGTGTGCAGAACTGATGAAAATATACAGACTACAATAAGTCGACATGAAGAGAACTGACTTCTTTCAAAGAGCTCTTACAGCAATGAGCAATATTACGCAGGAGCCAAACCACAGTGAGTTACCATAAAGAAAACATCCCAGTTGGTGCGGCAAATTTAACAAACTCTCATGCCATAGCATTCGAGTAAACTCAATATTAAGTTTTCTATGCTCTACATATTTTTTGTGTCTGGTATAAATCATAAATTTCCTAATGGTGAACAAAGAATAATGTACGTATCATTATATTGAAAATTCATCTGATAGTATTGGTCTTCATCCTCAAACCAATAGTATTAACTTATCTTCCACTCACGAGGTCAAGAAGACTCTTTTTAGACATTGGCCAAACACGGACTCAAATCAAAAAAAGCGCACATGAATTTCTCAAAGACATACTAATCGATTGTATCTAAGAATTTTTTATTAGTCGATGATATTTTGAACTCTGCTTTTTTAGGGAAAACCAACTCCAATGATTTACCATTTTATCTCTCTGTCACTATTGCATCTACTCTCATTCTTCGAAGCAGTAATCGTAACGAAAATTATACCTGATATACTTGAAGGCGTTTGTTGGTCACTATCACGACGGTAAAGGAGAAAAATGCCTGTTTCCAATAAATCCACGCAAGGTTTAGTAATCCTTACATAAAGCTCAAGTAGTAAGCGAGTCATTTTATTCCCCCTCTGCACTTTCTAACGTCCTCTGACGTTTATCTTTCAAGAACAACAAAAAATATAGCATGAGAATACTCAGTGTTTGTTCTAAATTATAGCCTACTTAATTTACAATAAACGATTTCCACTCTAACATGTTCCAACGAAGCTGCCTATACCACATCACCATTGTGTTATGCCCAAAGCCCGCATAGAGACATAAAATTACTGTCAGTTGAATAATTTTATGGTTTTTCCTAAATTGAGTGATTATTCGACACGACTGAAGCTTAAATAAGCCTAGAAGGATGAGGCTTGTATGAAATATGTTATATCTTATCTTCCTTTTTATGGCTGAAAACCAGCAGTAAACTCAGTAACCTCATAGGTGAAAAAGCAGCTCCATCTCCAAGTTCCGGCAATGAATATAATAGTCATAGGTTTTTACATTTCGTAAATATTTTGAAATGGCGGAGATATAACAAGAATAATCTAAAAGAAAAATAGACATAAAAGAAGTTTCAAATTTGGACCCATGACTGATTAAATTTTCTTGCCTTGAATTTAGTTGCTTTGATTATTTCTTTTAAACGGTATAAAAATTTAAAATAGTTTCTCTGCGTTTACGCTTCCTCAATTCTTAATCCCTCATCGATAATTGAAGAAAGAGCTTAATGGTTTGCTCACCAACTTGTGGCTCCTATTTTTTGCAAACTGTGCGCACTTTTTCATGTGCAATATGTTATTCTTTTTTGTTTACATTCAGACCTTTTCACCATTCTTTATAAGACGAGCTTAGAAAAACCAGCTGATTCTTTCACCCAATCCAACTAAGTTTTCTTGCTTGGAGCAACGTTACTATTGAATCAGCTATTACCAAGTCAGCATGGTCTCAGTACAGTGAGTGTTAAATAGAGATCTTCATTTTCCCTTTTTTGAACTGAGCCTTTGGTAGACGTTAAAACACCTTTCATATTGTTAGCCTCCGTCAAATGAACAAACAATAATATTTAATGGTGCAATGGCCACACTTGCTAATTCTGATTTTATAAGCTCGTACAACCGCATTTTTTTTTTCAGTCGACACTGTTATTTTTAAAAGTCTTTCAGATATCTCTTTCCTTGAAAGACAAATCGGACGCGCAAATCGCCAAACTGCACATAACAGCTACATCTATGAGTACTATCTACCCATCACGCATTGAAAATACTATGCTATCATGAAGTCTTTCAAAATGATATCACGGCCCATCGAACCAATTACTTTTGTAATGTTTTTTGTAATAAAGTTTTGACAAAAAAAGTCAACAAAGAGGCCTCGTCCAGTCGGTGGCTTTCTGACTATTGATTTTGTAAACTCACATCATTTAATTTGCAACGAACATGGACCAGTTCGAGAAATACAAGTTATATGTTAGAGTCAAAGGCGTATAAGCCCTTCTGCTTAATCCCCTCTGTACGCAATGCTTTGTTCTCCAAATAACAAAAACTATAAATTATTAAACGTTGAACAATCAAACTTCTGGTGTGAACTTCTCTTTCTCGCTTGTTGGTTTGGTTAATAGTCAGAAGAGTTGAAATATCATGACCTTTTTGGCTTTGAAAAGCTACCTTCGCTGCGAGTTGATGATAAACGGAGTCTTCGATGAAATTTACAAAATTTATAAATATGCTTAGGAGAACGATCATGTCCGTAATTTTAAATTAGAATCTCTATGTCATGTCTTTACCTCACAAAAGCCATACAAACTGGAGCAGTACACTCTGTTGAGCCGAATCGAATATGATATAACCATTTTCTGTGAATTTTATCAAAATTCGGTTAATGTCGGCAATAAGTTTTGAAGGGTTCAAATGTCAATTTAGCTCTTTTTCCCTTCACTAACTTGAATAGCAGGTGCTTCTTACATAAAAGCTTTTTTAATTCCAATTGGGTCATTTTCGTTGGCGGGCAGATGGAACATTCCAAAGCTGTTGCGTAGCAGCATTCTGAGCGAGCATCAGGTGCTAACATGAGTGGTTTTTCTTCATCATCATTTTCTGTGTCAAAACTGGTATTAGTTCTTGATGAAATCACTGCGAGAGAAGCCGAAGTTACTGAATTCAAAATTAAGGACGATCTAATAGTGGCTGATTGCAAGCAAGCCTAGTTTCTTCCCTCTCTCATATCTACAAGACGAAGTGCCAGGAGTAGATTCAACTTGAAGGAAAGTGAATTCCGATCTTCAGCTTCTGAAGAATAAGATGTAATCACTCGTAGCTGCGAGGTGTACGATTATACTGTAAAATTTTTTAAAAGTAAAAGTAATACAGTAAAATGAACGGCAGGCATACGAAAGCCCCGAGCCGTTGATGAGAGAACCGTATTTGGACTTATATATATATAATATATATATTATAATATATTATTATAATACCCATACAGAACCAAGCCGTCCGTCACGTGTCAATCAGAAAGCTCACCACTTCAACGCGGGTCATTAATAACTCCCGCCTCCTGCAGCGTGGAACGCTCCTTGTTAAGACCTGATTGGCCGAACTCATCGGCCCTTCACCCACTTCTCGGTAAAGAAGACGGAATCCGCAGTAAAGAGCCTTAAATTACGTCTCATACCATCCTGTCCGACGACCTACATGCGACCATCACTTATAATACTTATATATATATATATATATACTACTATACTATAATATAAATTACTTAAATTTATTACTAGTGAGTTCAGCATCTTATTATTAAACTCATACACTACGATGCCTATATATCAGTAATTCTCATCAACATTAATTAATACCTGTATACGGAAGAACAATATATATATATATATCAGGGCGGCTCCGTGGCCGTCCATCTCACCGAGGTGCATTATCTGCGTCCTGGCGATTAACGAAACCTGCCCTTATTCGCCTCTCACTTACATAATAGGCAGAACTAGCAGTAATGTTGAATGCCAACTTTTTTTTTTTTTTTTAAATTTTTTTTTATATTCTTTAATTTTTATTAGTAGGATTAAAATATTAAAGAAATTAAATTGCATCTTATTATAATCACACTCCATGATTTATTATTTAATAAAAAAAAAAACGTCAATTCAACAAATCCGTATGATAGTTAGTCACCATCAAATGCTTCCGAACCAACATGATTGTTGGCAGACACATTTACAACACATGCCCTATACTTTTTGAGGGAAAAAAAGTGTGAAGTTCTTGAAATATGACAGCCGTGGAAGCTTTATAACCTACAACTTGCGTTTGCATATCAAGAACAACCGCTTTGTTTTTCAATACTGAAATTCAAAATTGTGAATACGAAACAATTCGGAACAATGACTCAACATGTTTCCAAAATTTTAACGTCTCCGTGCGCAACGAACGAATATTATGTTGTTGCAGTTTGACAGAATCTCTGCTTTTATTTAGTATATATAATCTGCTATCTTCTCTTTCTCTCTCTCTCTCTCTCTCTCTCTCTCTCTCTCTATTATCGATCTATATATCTATCTATTTTATCTATCTATCTATCTATCTATCTATCTATCTCATCTATCTATATATATATATATATATATATATATATATATATTATTAATATATATATATAATATAGTGTGAGCAGTATAGTGTTATAATACTAAATTAAGTAATAAAAAATTGTTTATATATACTATATTTATAATATATTATATTAATACTATATATATATATAAAATATATATATACTCATATATATATCTACTACTATGTCACCTTGTTATATATTTTTAGTATAGGTATTAATTATATATTTAAAGTTATATGGATGGTTATAATATATATATAATATATATATATAAGTATATAATATATATATATATATATATATATATATTATATTATAAGAATCTACATATTTTATTATATGATATACTCATTTATATGACGATTCGTCTCTCTATCATATCACCCCCCCCCCCTTATTCCTCTCTCTCCCCCTCCACCTCCCCCCCCCGTTTATACGTGGTTCATACGTCCGGATGTTCTGTTGAATATAGGTAGGGTAGAGTAGTACGCTCCTACCTCAATATTTTTTGAGTCTTTAAAAATTTAACAGCTTAAAGAAATAAATGGTAAGTTTACTAATCTTGTCTCCACGTTTTCTTGGAATAATCACGTACACACAGCCCCAACACATAAATGAGTGGAATACGAGTGCAAAAACATGCGTGTACAATCTTGTGTCGTCATACTATACTCTATAATAGATCGTCCTCTCATTCATACCTAAGAGGTAAATTTCTAATCTTATTGGGTGTAGGTAGTTTGCATTTTTCGCAATCTCACTAGACAAACGTGAAACTCCACAACTGGGTCATCTACTTGCTGATTCAGCACTCTGCACAGTCACGTCATCTCACCTCAGCGTTTGAATCGTGTAGTGAAAGAATTACATAGTCGTTACCTCCTCTACACTCGTGTGTCACTCTCGCTCTCTCTCTCTCTCTCCTCTCTCTCTATCTATCGTATCGTAATCTATCATAGATCCGTCACTCACCTCGCTCATCTCACTCATGTGGAGGTCCCTAACCATTCATCTGATCACTCTACTCAACGTGTGTGAGTTCGAATCATCTATGGTACGATAAGTCACTTTACAGCTGACAGAGAAAAAGAAAGGATATTAGCATAGAATGAATTAGATGTTACTGCTTAGCTTTTGAAGTAAGGGTAGATTGATATGTTTCGGATTATTGAATTCATAATTTTATCACATTATTTAAGTTGCCGTTTACTTTTGTATAATTGAAATAATCCATATAGAATAAGTGATTTATTTATAATTAATATAATTAAGTTACATAAAATTATAAACTTATGTAAAGAACAAACAGCTTTATTTTAAATTTGGTAGGCTTATATCCCGTTTTTGAGTCAATCTCATATAATAATAATACAACATAAAATAAAAGTTTTATTCAAAAATGCGTGAGAAATTAATTTTTCCTAAAAAATCAAAAATTAATATATAAAATTTGTTTTTAAAATGTTTTGTTAATATTTTCCTAATATATATATATATATATTATATATAATTATATTATATATATATATATATATATAATATACAACAATATCAGCTCAATATATATATACCCTAGTATAAACTATATACACACCATACTAACTAATACTAATACTATTATATATTAATTACCATATATAAATATTTTAAATACCTCACCCTATACATATAAAAATAAATAACTACTATAATACTAGCAATATATACCCTATAACTATATAATATTTCCATAGTTATATTATATATATACGTATACTAAATTATGTCATTATATAGTAATGAAATAAAAATGAATGACGTATAGTATATATATATATAATATTATATATATATATATATATATATTATATTATGTATATATTATCAATATATATATATATATATCATATATTATATATTAATATAAATAATATCATAATATAGTATATATATATAAAAACGTATATATAGATATATATATATATATATATAATATATATATAATTTATATTTATATTATTTATTTATTTATTATGCTTACACTTTTTCCCGCTTGAGCAGGGTAGTGGTACGTACAGCCTCTCCCACTCACACCTCCCCTCATCTCCGCCTCACCCACCTCCTCCACCCCAAAACTCTTCACTCGCCAACACCCTACATCTGTCCTCCTCATCCTCCCTCTCCAGCATCTTTTATTCCATCCAATCTCCACCTCTGCTTCCCAGTCTCCCCTTCCTCTCCTTCCCGTATCCCCTCCGCCTCCCAAACTCACCTAACCACTCTCTTCTGTTCCTCCATTCTCACCAGATGCCCATACCATCTTTAAAATTCCCTTCTCCCGCTCTTCCCACCAACCCATTTCTCCAATCACAATCCGTCTCACTCTACACCCCTATTCCTAATCCTTCTCCCCCTCTCTACCTACCCCACCAAACCGCTCTCAAACCCCTTCCATCTATAATTCCAACCTTCCTGGACCCTGCTCATTCAACCCCAACGTTTATACACACCACATTACAAACACCGCTGCGTACACAAATTTTTCAATAATTACGGATCTTAAAAAAAACTTTCTGTGAAAATCCCCCCTTTCCATACTCTCTCTTCAGACCAACTCAAAGCTCTCATTCCTTCTCCTAATCTATGCTTCTATCTCCTCCTTCATCCCTCCCCCCTTACCCAAATCCACCCCTAAATATCAAATCTTTACTTCTTCCCAAACTACACCCCCCCATCGAACTCTAACACCTCCCCCTCCTCTCTTTCCTACCTCCTCAAACACTACACACTTTACGTCTTAACCAGGATTTATATTAACAGCCCCTTTTGGTCGCATCATTCTCTCAAACTCCCTCATCAAATACCTCAACCCTTTCGCGTTCTTCGCCACTAGGGCAGTTCCGTCCGCAAAGTATCATTTTCACTTCCCTTCTATCATTCCCATTGTCAATTCCACCCCCATCCCCTCCCTCACCATTCCTTCCTTCCTTGATCTCTCCATAAACAACTTGAATAGCCACGGCGACATTACACACCCTGGCCTCAGTCCTCTCACCACCCAAACATCTCACTCTCCCCTCCTAACACTCTCACACACATTCTACTATCCCTATAAAAAGGCCCTAATACCTTAACCTATTTCACCCCCCACTCTATTTCCTCCAACCCCCTCCACAATTCACCCTTCGTCACCACTCCTTCACATGCGTTCTCTCAATCTAAAAAACAGCCATACACTTTCCCTTTCCTCTCTAAACTTTTCTCCACAAGCATCTTTAAGTGTAACACTATGGTTCCACACACCCTACTTCCCACCTAATCCTCCTTGTTTTTCACCCCATTACTCTCCGGTTAACCCTCTCCCTGCTGCCAATCAGACTATATCTCCATACATCTTCCCTACCACACTTAAAAGACAAATATTCCTCTATAATTCCCACATTCCATCTTATCCCCTTTCCCTTTATACAGGCGGAACCAAACAACCATCCTCCCAATCCGGTGGTACCTCACCACTCCTCCAACATATTTATATAACTTATACAGCCATTCCTCCACCCCTATACCTCCTTCTGTAACATTTTCCATTCTCACACCATCTCGACCTGCGGAACTTCCTCCTTTTTTTTGTCCTTTAAGCTGTATGCATACCAACATAAATTCTCTCCATGTCTGTATACCTCTCATCCTCCCCTCCCCTCCCCATATTTCCTCAACCCTTCACCTCTGTGCAGAATCTTTCCTCCCTCCCCCACCACACCTCATTTAAATAATCCACTTAAAATACTCCCACCACCTCTTCCTCACCCTATCCTCCTCCTATCCACTCCCCCATCTCCTCCCTAATCCTCTTCACCCCAACCCTCCTCTTCTCCTTTTTTTATTATGACTTGCTTTTCAGAACATTTCTTGCTTCCCGTTTCAACAATTTTGCCGTCACCTTTTCTCACCACTCATCTTTTGCGTCCTTCTCTTCGCCCTCTCACGCCCTTTTGCTTCAGCTCTAACCCTTCTATATTCCTCCCCCAGCTTTCCTCTCTCCTACTTCCCAACCATTTCTGACCTAAGCCCTCGCTTTTTCCTTTTGCACCACCTCCTTCACTCCTCGACTCCACCATTCAACTCCCTTATCTTCTGCTTAACACGCCAACCCTTTTTACTCCACATTACCCATTCGTCTGAGCATCTGTCAACACTACTGCCTCTTTAATCTCATCACTCCCCTCCACCTCCCCAATTCCGTCCCTCTCACGTCTCTCCAACCTATCCCTCCATACCTCTCCAAAATCCCATACATCCTACACACTGTCTTTCCTCCAATTTTCACCTTTATCACCTTCTACTCTCCTCTTTTCGATCACCACTTTCCCATGAACCACACCTCTCTCACCTTAACTAGCAACACCAAATAGTGATCCAGATATTATTCCCTCCCCCGCCCTTCTCAACATTACATTTACACTAGATAATCTGCCATCTATCAAGCACTTAACCCAGCATCATTACACATCACATTAAATCCCAGTACCGCCTCCCTCCCGGGTTGTATCTCACTCTGTCCATGATATATATGATTTTCCACCTTTTTTTCTGAAAACAAGTCATTCCCCACTATCATTCTTCTTTCACCAACACACAACCTCTACAGACTTTCAGTCTTAAGATTCTCGTCCCCTACCCCAAATGGCTTTCTATATTACTTCCACGCCCCTCCTCCCACTCCTGCATCAAATCTCCAATAGGACAAATATTTATTCCACTTTACCCCGAAACATTTTCCAACACTCATTACAACTCAATTTCCAAAATCTTCCTCTCGTCTCCTCCTCCTCGCTTCCATTCACTGGTTTGCATGATAGCGGCACCATTATAAAAAAACCACATTTCCCCCGAATTTCTACTTTTAACCCACATTATTCATCGAACTCACCATGGCTCACAACCATTACCTTATCCACAACCTCCTTTTCCCTCAATAACTATTCCACCCCTTCCCTCCCCCTCACTCTCTCATTCACCCCTGATATCCATACCCCTTGTATTTTCCAAAATCCATCTCCCTCTTTCCTTCAGCTTAGTTTCAGTTAACCCTAACACATCCAACCTTTTTTCATCAAACATTAACCCCACTTCCTCCCTCTTCAAATTATTATTTTACCCCTTTCACGTTCATACATCCCACCCTTATCACCTCTCTCCTGCCCAATCTTTTCCCCTTCCTTCGTAATCTAGTTTCACTCAGGCTGCTACGTTTGTGTGACCTCCCACCCGTTAGCACTTCCAAAACCACCTAATGCCACCACCCGCTCCCACCATAATAACAACCCACCACATAATAACAATAATAATAAAAAATTAAATGATAATATAAAACGAATTATAAAAATATAAAGGTTAAATCTGAAACCTATCAATTTATATCTATTCCCACACTTCCCTTTCCTCCCTCTCCCCTCCCTCCTCTTTAAAACTTACCCCCCTTAAAACTTTATTTATCTATTAAAAATCTTTGTTTTAAAACGGTTTTCATGAAAATAAATTTCGTATTCCTATTAGAAGATGACACAATTCAACCGTATAACTAGTTACAATCTAGCATCAGTCTAAATTTTAAACATTTACTATTTATACTATGAAATTTAGAATTAAAACTAAAAGCAATACATAAAAAGATAACAAGGGTTACGGTAGCCTAAATTATAGTGGATGTAGCTAGATCCTTTTTGCTTTTAAAAGCGCCGTTTAGCATCCTTTAAATATTTAAATTTACGATAAACAATATTAGAAATTAATCCTTATTTTTTTCATCAATTTGTAAAATTATAATTAAATATTTATATGAAAATTTCAATAGTTAAATTTTTATAACATTTTCAATGTTGTTATTACGACATATCAAACCCAATTTGAAATTTGTTTTGCAGTGTCATTGGAGAATCTGGATGTGGTAAAAGGTCAAACTACGCGATAGCATCGAGACCAACTTCACTGCTCCCTGTTTTAGCTGCCGAAAGTTCTGATGCTAACAACAATTGTTTAACGCTGCGAAAGTTTTGATGGAGCTAACAATATTTAATAATGTTGATTATTTAACATTTGAACCATCAGCTATCCTCCTGATAACGTTTTTACTTTTTTTCTTCATTGTAAAGCAGTTCTCTTTAATTCAGATTGAATATTTAAAACGATTTTCAAGAAAGCTTGCTGATTATAATGTATCCTTCAAAAAATGTCAGACCAATTTGCTAATGAAAATCACTTAACCCCATAAACGAAATAAACGAAAGCCACGTTAAATGTCTGTGATTGATTACGCGAACGAAATAAGTAACCTCTCACTCTGAAGTCTTGAAGTACACCAGGCTTATTTAACATCACTATTTCATACTCAGCATAAGCAAATCGTAAATATAGCTTTTCATCACACACATAAACGATAAATCACGAAAGTAAATGGCTTCGATCTGAATAATTCACAAAACCAGAAAACGGTAACTGCTGAATTAATTTGGAGGAGCGAGTAGAAAGAACGTCCGCTCGTGTCGAAGGCAGAAGAATATATCCGTCGAAGGCAGAAGAATATATGTATATATGAATATAATATATATATTTCAATATAATATAATAAGAATATAAATTTGTAAATATTAAATTAATGTTAGAAAGATATATATATATATATATATATATAGTTATATATATTATATATATATATATTATATATATATATATATATATATATATATATATACTCCTAATATGGCCAGCCTCCCGAAGCATCATGCATGTAACTAAAAAAACTACAACAGCTACAAGGAAAAAAAAATTACATTTTTTGATGTTAGCAAAGACAATTGCATGGATCACGTTGAGGAGAAGGCTTATTCAACATCAATTCTAATAACATCTTAAATACTAGTATAATCTAAGATCTGGCAAGCGTACGCTGTGAATTGACCTTGAACCGAATTACTTCCACGGAGAGCAAGAGTTGCCAAATAGTATTTTAACTTTTAGTGCGTGCGGAAAATGTTTTTCTTTTATATCCTTTTTAAGGGTTCGAGCCGACGGTCCCCCCGTCGTATCCCGGTAGGCCGAGAAACCCCGACTGCTATTCCATATTTGTTTACCCGTGTGATATTCTTTAGTTGAAAAGAAAAAAATTCAACATTGGCACCTTTGCGTGCGTCACTCGGAGTACACCAAGGCTTCTTCTTATTCACAGAACACGGTAATATTATACAAGTTTTTCCAAACATTTTTAACTATTCTAAATTTTTCAAAAGCGGTTATTTTTTTAATTACATGGATAAAAATGTCTGGTGATTATCCAAAATTTTACTTTATTTTCCTGTACCTGTTATGGTTTTTTTTGTATGGATTGTTGCTTTTCTAGAGGCTGACCTTATATATATATATATATATATACTAATATATAGCGTATTTATATATATAATATATATATATATATATATATTTAATATATATATATATATATTTTAATATATTATATATATATATATATATAATATACTATTATATATATAATTACTATATTATATATATATATATATAATTATATATTAGATAACTCTTATTTTTATAACTTTACCGAAACGTTAAAATATGACGATGTAGAGCCAATTTTGCCGATTGACGATGACGATGACACGATGACGATTAATTGAAAAAAACTGTTAAAATTTTCTCTCTCATCTCTCTCTCTCTGCTCTCATATATATTATATATATATATACTATAATATATTATATATATAATACTACTATATCATAAACCGTATTAGGTTTTTATATAATTAATTACTATATATTTATATATATATAATTAATCATATATATATAAGCGTATACATATAATATAAATATATATATTATATATATATATATATATAGGCTGTTAGGTATTTCGGGAGTTCAACCTCCCGAAATTATTTAGCGATCAAAATTTTTGATTCCTCTAGTCTCAATTAATATAATAATATATAATAATAATTAATAATAATAATAATAATATATAATAAAAATAATAATATAATAATAATAATAATATAATAATAATAATAAAAAAAAAAAAAAAAAAAAAAAAAAAATTATTAATCCAATGCAAATGAAAAGTATTTATTAATGGAAAAGAGGAGACATGTTTTGGGGTCGTAAACGACTTTCTTAGGTCAAGTGGTTTCCTCATACCATGTATTAAACATAATAATATAGTACCAGGGACTTAAAAGTAAGGTTTCCAATGCTTCGCAAGGATGATAGCAAATTATCTTACCTCGAGTAAAGATATGCATGATGTATTAAGAATCATTAATGAAGATAAGGAGGACCGTATCTTGATGGGATGAGCAGGGTTTGCATTCCTTCTTCACTCTAAATTTTTTTTATCACATTCAATTCTTCTAAACTTAAAATCTTCTCTTCCCTCATTATCCATGGTTCGATCGTGCTTACTTCATCTGGCTATTTCAGGCTAGAGACAGTTGCCTATCGG
>JABUQX010052652.1:15000-35975 GCA_015478945.1 Trachelipus rathkii | reverse complement strand
AATATTATTCAATGAGTATTTATTTAATCTATAAATATATATTCCCAATTTATGTTATAAATATTGAGGTGAGAGAGAGATCCGTAGTGTTATTTATAAAAAGATGCAATATAATATAAATTAATAGGCATTAATATATATTAATATTATATTAATTACATATTATAATATATACTGCGCATGATATAATATATTATATATAAACGTATCATAAGCTTATTATATTAGAACTATTAATAATATATTATAATATATATATATAATATTAATCAATTATATTTACATATATAATTGGTAAATAGTGACTATAAATTGGAACTATATATAATATATATGGTAATAATAATTAGTTATCGTAATATAGTATAAAAATATATATAGGTCTTTACACTAATAATATTACAGAAGTCCATTATATTAGGATAAATATATATATATCATATATAATTTAGACCTAAGTTGATAGACAATGGTTACATGAGGTTACTTCCGAAGCTACCTCGTAGCATATAGTGAATGTGCTGTACTTTCAGCGGGTCAACGAGTTATGTTATAAGATGGAAGAAAAACAATTGTTTGTTTATACTTCCCACCTTGGAGTTGATTGACCGATTTAGATTTACCCCGTAAGTACCTCTGCTCCTCCAATATCTTCCTCTCAAGTCCTTGTGAGCCTTATATCAAGACCTCACAGATAATAATATATATATAATTCAGATTAGTAATTATCTTTTTAACAACCCAAGGAGAGCTATAACTCATAATAGAATCTTTTCTATAGTGGATAAAATATCCTGGTGAATAATAATGATAGAAAATATAAATCCAGCTATAACCCGTTGCTAGACGAATTAGTAAACCCTATTATAGTTTGATATGAGTCATTTTTTTACATAGATAAAATGCTAAAGACGCAAATCTTGGAGGTAAGTCTAAGTCCAAATTAATAAACTATTATATATGCGAACGAAACTAGTAATTATAAGTTGGTAATATAATTAATATTACTCTAAGAAAATCATTAACTAATATAATAAATACTACCATCGATTCTATTAAAAAGTATTCTCATGCATTATGTACTATTATTATAATAGGTAAGTATAATGTTAAATAGTCTAACTATATGGCTAGTATAATATTATCTGACTTATTGTTGTTATGTAAGTATTCACAATATATCACAAAATAGATATAATATACAAAAATCGCTCACATATCTGTAATTACCGTTGCTTATAAACACATAGAACAGTAATCAAATTAATATAGGAATAGATAAAATTTATCAGCTCAGTGAATATAATGTACTTATCTTCTCATAAATTATAGTATATAAAGTATAAATAACTTATTACTAATACTATAAATAACGTAACTGTTATGAAAATTAATACTTGTATAGATATATGTATCCACTAATCTCACAAAAATCTAATTGAATCATTTCTGTGCATTATTAAAATCAAGGATACAACATAGGAAAATTTATATTGGCTTCTATACCCGAGTCATTTGCACTTGTCCTATATATATGGTATGTTAACTTAGCTATTACCCGCTAAATGTACTTATGATCGAATAGTGCAAGTTGGATTAACACATATACGTGATAATTCTATATTATTTACTATAGAGTGCCATACATATTTTGAGTACATGCTGTAATTCGGTTATTAAAATTTACTAGATATTAATGAAATAACGAAATCCTAGTTTACAATGTGTAAGGTCATTTGTTAAACTATTAGTATTGTTATTTTTATATAGGTATTTTTGCTCATTAATTTAAGTTCATATACTATAGATATTTTAATCAAATATCGTCACGAGAGTAGGATACTGCTTCATATTTGATAGCTATCACCATGAAAAACGGTAGGTGAGTATATTTTTATGGATGACTAATAATTATTGATTATTCATTTTCACCTCATATTAAGTTGATGAGAGTCAATAATCTAAATATATTTATTACTTGAGGAGTTTCTGTTTATATTATGGTAGCATAATGTTCTAAACATTCTAATTTACATTGTAATTAAAGGAGATTATTAATTTGAGTATGCAACGCAAAAATAAATAAAAATAAGTAACAAAGAATTTTATTGAAATAAATATAAAATTAATTAAAAACGTCCTTACGATTTTTTCTATTAATAGGCGAGAGGACGTGAGCATTTGTTCCAGATTCTTCGCTATTGTAATTGCATATCAGAAGCGCGCCATATATTAAACTTTTTGACTCATCTACGATACGATTCATTTACGAGAGAGGTATGTGCGCCACCAACACACATTATCTTAA
Organism: Trachelipus rathkii; assembly: GCA_015478945.1. Classification (NCBI taxonomy): domain Eukaryota; kingdom Metazoa; phylum Arthropoda; class Malacostraca; order Isopoda; family Trachelipodidae; genus Trachelipus; species Trachelipus rathkii. The sequence continues at coordinate 33,667 of JABUQX010052652.1, read as the reverse complement.
AGGTATAATATTTGCAATTATGAAAATGGAGTGTGACCAAAATTCAAGCGCTCTGATATTGTGCTCGTCATTGGGAGAAATGCGAAAGACACACGAGTTTATATCCCCTATGCTAATCTACAGTTGAGCGGTTTAGCGATCCTTGTTGAGAGTTTACTTTTGGGATTAATCTGACTCTCTATAATTAGAGACTCGGGAGGATCATGTCTTTATAATGAAGAGCAGAGTGTTGATTAAGTAAAAAATAAATTTCTGTCTATTGTCACTCGCTTCTCACAATGAATTCCACAGGAAGATCTATAGCGTCACTATCAAGTATGTCCAGCCGCAGGAGAGAGATGAAAGGTGAGTCCATGTTAAGTTGTTGAGAATTCTCATTTGCGATCAATGTTACATGGTACCCTAACCTTATATATAAATTAGCGATTACTGAATATCTTTGAGTTTAAAGAAAAACTGGGCATCATAGAAGTTCAGAAATATTATTGATTTACAGGTGCATCTACATAGATGGTATTATCTTTATACCTGCAGTATCAGACGTCTATTGAGAGAAAGTAACTAAATATACTTATTGGACGAAGCTACAATATTTTACCCATCATTAACTTTTCATATTCTGAGATCTTAATAAACTAACATGGGAATATCGAGGAAAGATATTGTAACGTGAACACCTGTGGTGCATTAATGATGGTGGTGAGTCTGGGCGATGTTATAGTTATGACAGATTGTGTAATGATTTCAAAATAAGTCATATTCGAACACTATATAAATATAACTAAATAAGGCAAAGATATTACAATTTCAGGATCATCGACATGTCGTTTTAATATTTATATATCTTACTACACTATCATTCTTCTATCACATTATTTACTAGGAAAAAAGCGTACTGTAAGAAATATTGCGAATGAAGTGCAATTTTTCAAATGCAGCTCGAATATACCGAGACATAGAACAGTGCACCCTGTTTGACAAACATTCATAATACGAAACACAGTGTGTAGAAATATGGATTGAGATATTGATTAAATACAGGGTAGATATAACCACTGTATTTAGGCACAACTGCGAGACAAGAGCAGTCTGAGGTGTTGAAGTGCTCGTCCTTTTGTATATATGAGGTAGAGAAAGGTGAGTATGGAGAGCGGAGTAACAATCTATAGATTATGGCGTAACAGAATATATACGGAGTGATGAGTTTCGTATGAGGCTAGACAGCTATGGGAGTAGGAGGAGATTAACGGTTCACAAAATATTTTAAAACACCTAGTGAGAGAAGCGTGCATCACACTGAAATCGTATATATCTAATGAAAGAAATCAATATCTACCGAGCTCCACCCTTATTAGAAAATTACCGACTCATTAACTTCCGACTCCATACCTTTGAAAAAATTAACAATATATATAGACTATCCGATCCACTATCTTTTGATAATATTACTCATAATATATAGATATAAAGACATCGACTACGCGACGAAATGTCCGCCGACTATTACAGCTGCTCGACTTCACCTCTATGTTCTCTCTTCGCACGTTTTGTTCATACTGACTCGTATCAGTAGTAATCCGTAAATGATGTTAGAATAAGATATATATGCGCTGAGAAACCTTAACATTATATATGAAAATTATATTATATATATATATAATATACACCGAGTACTCCACTTGATATTTTATTTAACCAAACACTACCAATCTTATGGATAAATTTCATATATATATATATTTAATATTAATATTTACTAATTTTAATATAATATATAATATATAAATATATAAATATATAACTATTTATATTTATATATAATAAATAATATATATATATAGATTAAATATATAATTTAATATATAATATTATATATTAATATATATTATAATATATAATTATATATATATATATATAATATATGAGTTATTTAAAAAAAAATATATATAAGAGATATATACGTAAATTTGGTATATGAGTAATTTAGAAATATTAATATATTATTACTTAATAAGGTAACTAAATTTATATATATAATAAGAGTGTGCTTTGACCAAATTCACCTTCATTATGATAACCCGGAGATAAAGATTATAGTAAAATACAAGATAAAAAAACACAACGAATTTATCCAGGGACCTTATTTATTCGAATATATTATGCTTTATATAATATGAGTCACATATTTTACTCTATATTTAACTTTATTATACTGTTAAATTTATAATTTTTAATTTTAAGAAAATTTAACAATAAAAATTTTATTTTTATATTATATTAATTATTATTATATTATAATATAATATAAATATAACTATATATATTAAATTATATTAAAAAATAAGGTAACTACAGTGATAATGATAATTTAATTCATTATATATTATTATCTATTATTAAGAGTTATTATATATAGTTAATATATATAGACCTATATATATATATATAGTATCGAGTATAAGATATAATATATATAATATAACGAAAATATAATAAATGAAATATATATAAGTTATAAGAGTATCTAATATATAGTATATATATAGTCTACATAATATATAATAAATGAGATTAGGATTATTGTTTTTTACCAAAGGACTCCGACTCTCGACTTCCCGATCCTAACTTCACTCACACATCTGGAAAATTATATATAATAATATTGAGAGGGATCATTGAATTTTAACATGATGGTACACGCCCCAGACTCTTACGTACACCATCCAAGGAAGTGACTATATATTATATATATATATATATATAATCTATATATATATATATAGCTTATTATCACTATATTTATATATAATAATATATATAATTATATATATTATTATATATATATATTTATTCCCTGTAATATATATAATATATATATATATATATTAATATATTATTATATATATATATTATATATATATATATATATATATATATATATATATATATAATATATATATATATATATATATATATAAATAAATATATATATATATATCTACTATATATAATATATATATATATATTTTTAAATAAATAATAAATAATATATAATTTATATATATATGATATATGTTATTATATATATATATATATATGGAATTATGGGAATTATGGAGGGTGCCTGGAGGAAAATGGAGTGGGGGGTAAATTAGGTAAAGGTAATAGGGCCTTTTATAGGATAGTATGAATGTGTGTGAGAGTATTAGAGGGGAGAGTGAGATGTTTTGGAGTAGAGAGAGGGTTGAGAAAGGGATGTGTAATGTCGACCCTTAGACTTTTCATTTATTTATGGAGAGTGTCCTGTAGAGAATGATGAGGAGGGGAAGAGGGTGGAATTGGTGATAGGGGTGATAGACGGAAGTGAACATGATACATGTTTGCCGGAATGATACCTGCTTAGTGGCGGAAGAAATTCAGAAGTCTGAAGTATTTGGTGAAGCGAGTTTGAGAGAGTGTGTGGGCAAAAGGGTCTTAAGATAAATAAGAGTAGAGTGTTAGTGTTTGAGGAGGAAGGAAACAGATGAGGGGATGGGGTTGGAGATTAGAGTAGGAGGTGTAGTTTTAGAAGAAGTAAGGTTTTAAGATATTTAGGGATGGATTTTGGTAAGGAAGGAGGGATGAAGGAAGGAGGGATGGAAAGGAAAAGATAGATCAAGAGTAGGAGAGGGAACGAGAGCATTGAGTGGTCTGAGGGAATTATGGAAAGAGGGGATTTATCACTTAAACTTAAGATAAGTATGTTTGAAAAAATTTGTGTTCCAGCGGTACTATATGGGTGTGAAACATGGGGGGTTAAATGCCTAGGTCAAAGAAGAAGTTGGAAGTGTTTGAGATGAAAGGGTTGAGAGCGGTGTGTGGGTTAGAAAAGAGAGAGGATTAGGAATAGGGTGATAAGAGAGAGATGTGATTGAAAGAATGGTTTGGTGAGAAGAGCGGAGAATGTTAAGATGGTTTGGACACCTGGAGAGAATGGAGGAACAGAGGGGGGTTAGGAGAGTTTGGGAGGCGGAAGGAATAGGAAGGAGAGGAAGGGGGAGACCAAGAAGAAGATGGGATGATGGAATAAAGGAAATGCTGAAGAGAGAGGGATGAGGGTGGAAGAAGGTAGGGTGTTTGGCGAGAGATAGAAAGGAATGGAGGAGGTGGGTGGGGCGAGATGAAGGAAAAAATATGAATTAGGAAAGCTGCACGTACCACTACCCGCTTAAGCGGATAGTGTTTGTTAATAATAATAATAATAAATATATATATATATATATATATATATAGTATATATATATATATATATATATATATAATATATATATATATATATATATATATATATATTATATATATATATATATAAAAATTATATATATATGTTGTTTTGTTCCCTGTGTTAATGTATAGTAGTGAGACTATGTTCTGGAATAAGAAGTATAGATCTAAAGCACAATGTGTTCAGATGGACAATCTTAGGGGCTGTTAGGTGTGAGAAGAATTGAGAAATGAGGAAGATCGTATTAGAGAGTGTGTGGTGGGAAGAAAGGGGTAGTGAGATGAATCAATGAATACTTGAGATCGGTTTGTCAAATGTGGGGAAAGGATGGATGGATAGTTAGTTGGTTAAAGCGGATGTAATATGTTGAGTATGCAGGAATCGTGACCAGCACGGGGGAGACCGAGGAAGTGGATTGAGTCAGCAAAGGATTGCCTGAAGGAGAAATCTGAGTTTAGCAGAGACGAGAAGAAAGGTGCATAATAGGAGTGAATGGCGGTGTTTTGTGAATGGGTATGGTTGTGGCCACCTGGGTTAAGGGCTAAACCCTACATTGGCGAGTTGCCATAGTGAGGGTCCGCCACGGTCCCGTGGATTTTCTTACTACGACGAGTTCTCACTAAAGGTTTACAAGGGGGCGGTAAGCTGAGCTTTGATGAATTCATAGATAACTAAATAACCTAAATCAACATACTCGTTGACCTTTACAACATAACCAGATCTCTACATCTTGGATTACACTGGCCAACAAAAAAAAAAATTTTTTTTGCTGCCAAGGATGTTTTATCGAATTTATAGTATATCGGGTGTGCTGATTTCAGAAATGACATTAGTTTTCCAAAATTGGCTCTAGTTCTTGAGATACAGGGTGTTCCAGATATACTCTTATACAAATATCTTTTTTAATGCATATTTTACAGTAATATCGTTTTATTTCTTTTTAAGGGGCTTACCTTTATATATACTTTATTTTTTTCTATTTTCAGAACACTATGAGTACTTCACGAAGAGCCTGTTAGAATAACCCCAATGTATTCTGCTACATATGTGGTGAATATTGCCAGGAGAACCAAAGAAGAAATATTACTAACTTTGTGAAGCAAGCATATCTGGCATACTTTGGAATGAAACTCGGAGACCAAGATAAGTCTTGGGCTCCCCATTGTAGAACGTGTGTCGAAAATCTACGTCAGTGGAAAAATGGACGAAGAAAGGTTTAAAATTTGTGTGGCTATGGTATGGCGGGAGCCAAAGAATCAACACACAGTGACTGTTACTTTTGTTTGGTTAATGTGAAAGTATCAATCGTTACAAGAAAGTGAAAATTTGAAGTATCCGATTGGAATCAGCAAGGCGGACCTGTACCCCATCCCAGTGTTTACACTACACTCCACCTCCCAGAGCCTAGCATTGTCCTGATGAAGAAGATATCCAGGATTTGGTGTGCACACGTGCAGAATAGTGGTAGTGAATATGAAGAAAGTACTTCTACACAACAACATTCTCCCAAGAAGAGATCAATGATTTAGTACGAGAGTTAAGTCTCTCCAAGCAAGATTCTGAGCTTTAGCTTAGACTAAGTGAAAAGAACTGTCTCAAGGCCGAATGTTAAATAGCTTTTTTTTCGGACCAAGAGAGGTAGTACCTCTCCATATTTCATTGAAGAGAGAAGACCTAGTATATCTGGTCGGAACATCCTGGACCTACTCAAATGGGGTTACCTAAAATCGCGACCAAAGATTGGCGATTTTGTTTATGGATAGTTCAAACGAGAAAGCTTGAAGTGTGTTTTAATGTAAACAATGGCAATAGTTATGCATCGTCCCAATAGTCAACTCAGCAAAACTGAAAGAGGAATATGAAATATAAGAAGATCTGCAGAAGTTAGATAAAGGTAAACACCTACTGCTCTATATGCGTTGAATTTAAAGAATGGTCCAACATCTTATTTGGGCAGCAAAGCGGATAAACTAAGTACCCTTGTTTCATATGGTTGTGGGATAGTAGGGCTAAAGAAGACAACTGGGAAAAAGTTGTATGGCCTGCTAGGGAAAATATGACTTTTAGGTGCATCAAATATCATTAAAGAACCACTGGTTGACAGGGGAAAAATAATTTTCCCCCCACCACTCCACATCAGACTAGGACTGATGAAGCAATTTGTTAGGCCCCTAGACAAAGATGGGAATGTTTCGAATATATTTGCAGATTTTTTCCAGGTTGAGTAAATGGAGAAATCAAGCTGGAATCTTAGCGGCCCTCAAAATTCGCCAAATCATCAAAAAAGGATACAATTTCATAAATTCCCATGATTGATTAATTAAGCATCTGCCTTGGAAGAGAGTTTTGTCTTGGTTTGATTCAGAACTTTAGGACAACCATGAAATCTGCCAACTTTTGGGTAGAACTCGTACAGAAAATGCTTTCGGACTTCAAAAAATTTAAATGCTAATATGAGCATAAAAGTTCAATTTCTACAATAGTCACTTAGATCGGTTTCCGGATAATCTAGGATGTTTTGTGAGGAACAAGGGAGAGATTCCATCAAGATATCAAGGTGATGGAAGAAAGATACCAGGAAGATGGGATACCATACATGATGGCAGACTGTTTTTGGAAACCTTCAACGTGATTGTCATTCTGACAACATAGAGAGACAATCATGCGATGACGCGATTTGTAATGCATTAATTGTGATTTCATTGTACTGATTTGAATGTTTTGACCTATTAACATTTTATTTACTTACTCATTAACAATTTGACATGTATCTTTCGTGTTTTTTATTGTGAATGAATACGTTACAACCTAACATAATTTGTTTTTATTAATGTATTTTTGTGACCACCCTGTATCTCAATAAAACTAAGAGCCAAATTAAGGAAAAGAGGTAATATTCGGAAGCAGGGCAACAACAAGTTACCTAATAAAATGACCTTCAAATGTTTTGCCGCAAAATCTTTGTTGGCCAGTGAGATTTATATATATATATATATAGAACCCACACACATTCCGGATCGTCCCAACCAATTCTGAACAAACTTGACCTATGTTCCACCCACTAAGTCCTTCTCTCTATAAATACACCACTTCGCTCCTATTGGTAAATCTGACCTCAACCTTATATCTCTTAATTTTAATACTTTTTCTCCAACAGCTCCATCCTGCCCTAACCGCGTTTTTTTTCTGGCACTTTGATCGGGCCGATTGGGGGGCCTTGCGTTTGCTTCTAGCTAACTATAATGGAGTGCTGCTCTTGTCTCTGGTGAGCTTCAACCTTCTGCGATAAGTGGGAGCTGTAATCGTGTGGGATGAGTAAGGTTCATTCCTTCTTGAACTAAATCTTTCTCTCCTCATTAACCATGGTTCGATCGTTGCTTGTTCTCTGGCCAACCAGGCTAAAGACGAGTGCGTATCGGGAGTGAAAAAATTCTCGTTCTCCTATCACTCTTGCTAATTTTCAATTTGCTTAGAAATACATGCAGGGGATAAATTCTTCGACGGAGCAAGCGGCATTCATCAACGAAGTGCGCTAACCTCCTTGGTTTCAGCTACTGAAAATCTTTCGTGCCCTCTTTCCAACAACAGTCTCTACAACTTCTTGCAAAACCGTCGTTCCTCCTCTAATTCGCTCTGATGGTCTGTTGCTAAATTCTCCAACTGAAAAGGCCAATTCTCTTCGGCCTCCTATTTTTCCTTAACTCAACCCTGACGATTTCTGGCATCCTCCTCCTCTGGTTCTTCGCCTCGTCAAGGTGTCCTAGTGCCTTTGCTGTGGATTACATTCGTCGGGGTGCATGGCTAACTGAAATTCCGAACGTTTAGGAAGGCGGGTGGCCCGGATGGCATTCCTCCCCGAGTTTTGAAGGGAGTGTGCTTCCGTGCTGATCCGCCCCTCGTTCAACTATGTTCTATTCCTCAATACTAGCACTTTCCCTCAGTGTTGGAATCACGCACATGTCCACTATCGAAAAGGAAGCCGCTCTGATCCTTCTCACTATCGCCCTATAGCGCTTACTTGTATTCTATCAAGATCTTTGAAACTCTTCTCAACTTTCAATTTCTTAGATCATCTGGAATCTCATTTCACTCTTTCCGATCGCAGTACGGCTTTTCGCGCTCGAGGTCAACGATATACTTTCCTACCTTACTGATTTATGGTTTTCCGCCCTTAGGAACTACGGGGAAACTTGCGTGGTGTCGCTTGACATATCCAAAGCATTTGACCGGGTATGGCACGCGTCACTGCTCACTATCCAAGCTCCCCATCCTTTGGGTTTCCTCCTTCTTGTTACATATGTCTAGCTTTCTTTCAAATCGCTCAATATCAGCTTGTTGTTGATGGGGGCGACTTCTTCCTTTCTTTTTCTGTCATAGTGGTGTTCCTCAGGGTTTGTATTATCTCCTACTTTATTCCTACTTTTCATTAATGATCTTCTCACCTGCCACTTCTAACTCTATTCACCTCAATATGCCGATGACATCGACCCTTCATCTTCATAACTCATTTCAATTCTGCTCCTTCTTTTACCTCTAGAATTGCCCTCTCGTCTTAATTTTCCGATTCTATTCTCGCTGATATGGATAGAATTTCCGGTGGGGTCGTCGAAACCTTGTGAAATTCAATTCTTTAAAAACTTAAAGTTTACAAATCTAACTCTCAAAGACACGTGCTAACTTTCCTATCATTTTCGACGGTTCTCTCTCGGCTCTCCTGTTGACAAATATAAACATCCTTGGCCCCATACTAAACAAAAAAATGTCTTGGAAAACCTCACATCACAACGGTTGCTAAAGGCGGCCCGGGGAAGGAGCTGGGCAGTTCTGTTTAGACTGGCGAGAAGACTTTTTTCCTCGTTCACAGTTACTCCAGTATATTCCAAGGGCCTCATCCGCCCTTGTATGGAGTACTCTCTCATATCGGGGGGGATAAGGCTTCAACCATCTTTTGGAATGTGGGGTTGAGTCAAATGCAAAAAGAATTAAAAAGTGCTATGTTCTTTTCCAATTTACTTGACTTTCTATCTTTGCGGCGCGATGTTGTGCTTTATCTCTTTTCCTATGAGACGTAGCGGAAGTGCTTGCGAGGGAACTTTTCCACTCGCGTGCCCCGACCTTTAAGACGCCTCGTAGCACAAGGGGTGCTGTGTCGGCACATGAGTTTTGTGTTGATATCAGCAACGCTCCAGACTAGTTCGCTGTGGAGCTTCCGCCTTACTAAAAACTTCTGTTATGTGAAATTCTCATTCATCTTCTGTGTTTCATTCAAAGTTTAATCTCCCTCACTTAAAGCCCCGTCTGTGCTCATCTGCGTAATTTGTGTTAGTTGAATTTTTGTTTGTTTTTAACACCAATCCTTGAATAGGCATTGCCCGTGAGCGGGTTGTGATAAAGCGTAATATATAGTATATATATATAATATATATATATATATATTATATATATATATATATAGTATAAATTATATATTATATATAGTATATATATACTATATATAGAGTATGATATATATATATATATATAGTATATTATATGTATATATATATATATATATATATATATATAGGTATATATATATAATATATATATATAATATTATATATGTATATATTATATAGTAAATATAAATATATATATATATGGGCCGTGTCCAAAAAGTTTTTCGTTTAATATATAATAATATATATAGTTATATATATATATATATATATATATATATATATATAATAATACCTATATTATATATATATATATTATAATATATATATATATATATATATTCTATATATAATATATATATATATTTAGGTATATATATATATATAGTATATAGTATATAGTATATATAGTTATATATATATATTTATATATATATATAGTATATAATAATATATATATATATATTATATATACTATATATCCCATATATATATATATTATATATACTGTTGAATATATATATTAATATATATAACTATATATATATATAATAATATATATATATATATATAGTAATATATATATATATATATATATATATATATTATATAAGTATTTCATAAAGGGTAGGTCCAAATTTTGCTTCGGGCTGAGCCCCAATTTCACACCGCTTAAGGTGAACATGATTATTCTTAATTTTCAAACCAATTTTGTGGAATAAAAAGCAAACTTCTAGCTTTTTCTGACCTCTATAACGTCCGTTTTTCCGAAATGTTTTCCTGTCTAGTAAGTCATTCTTAACAGAATTTCCATTTTTTTTCCAAAATTTTGTTTTGACAATTATTCTATTCAACTTTTACAATTTTTTCCGAAATGGCTTCAAACTTAAAATATACATAGATGGGTCCATTAGCTACAAAATACACGAAATGATAAATCGCCTTTCTAAAGAAAACATTCCTAAACTCCTTCAGCCCTCTTCCTATAGCTCTCCCTCAAAGCCAGATCATCCTTGTTGCAACTCTACTACTTTACACTCTCTTCAGCATAATACCTAGGTCTTTTCTTAATAAGGGGCAAAAACATGTGCGCATACTGCTACATGATTGACCTAAAATAGCTATTATACAGCTACCTATAACTTTGTTAGTTTTGTAAACCATATTGCGATTTATTACACTTAACATCTTATTAACTTTATTCCTTGCTTACAAACACTGATAGCTAGTTTCAGATTGCTGCTTATATTCACATCTAAATCTTTTTTTTGGTCCGCAGACTCAAGCCAATCCCCATTCATATCGTAGTTACCTAAATGAAGAACCTACCACTTTTTACTATTAATTGAAATTATTTGTGCATAGTCTGTCCGACTCAAGAAGTATATCAAGATCAATTTGAAATCTTTATAGTATCCATCTTATTCCTTTAATAAGGTAGCCATTTTGGTGTCAATCTTGCAAAACTTAGAAGCCCCTTTGGATGCTAAATTATATATAATACTATATCATATATTATATAATATATATAGTATAGTAATATAATACTAATATATATTATAATTATATATATATATTATGTATATATATATATATATTAGTATATATATAGTGTGAATAATTATATATATTACCAAAAGTAAGTGTAATAAGTCGCACTTTTAAATAATGGTATTTGGACCTTACCTGAAATTGCAAGTTATCTCCTTCAAAGTAAAGTTGACCCTTGGGAGGTTACACAGCGGTTTCAATGTTTCTTCCATTGTTCATAGCAGTACCGGAAGTCATTTTCCAGAAGTGTGTTTAGTTCACGTGGTACAGTATTTTTTATGTTTTCCATCGTAACCAAAATGATGACCCTACAACTTCATTTTAACTTAGGGAAGAGGTAGAAATTGCACGGAGCTTCATCTGGGCTGTATGGAGGATTGGAAGTACTTGGATGTTTTTCTTCGCCAGAAAAAATTCCATAATTGAGAGCTCAGTGCGAGATGGCCGCGTTATAGTATATATATATTATAATATATATATAATATATATAATATATTATATAATATATATATATATATATTATTATATATATAGTGTGAAATATATAATTATAGTATAATATATATATATATTTATATAGCTACCGAGCTGATACGTAGCTTACATCTAGTGTCATCTACTCAATGAATGAATTAGTTCTTAAAAATAGAATAGGCATACCTGCCAGGGTACCTCCTTCGTTTTTTCCCTTAGGTTTCTGATTTTAAAATGCTCAGAGCAAGAAAAAAGCCGTTCAAAAGCTAAAGCTTGCTTTGGATGTAAGAGTCAGTAGCAGCAATTGCAACTTCTGGTAGCAAATGTCTGGATAACTTATCTGATGGCCTCTTCTAATTAAGTTTCTAAGTATAATCAATTTTTGGTTCAACTTCTTTCAGTGCAGCTGGGAAATTTTTTAAAGTTATGGAATATTGTGTACGAGGATGAGGAACCTTGACCTTTTCTTGAACCAGTCGAAGCTTTCGACTAAACTCTTTAATATCTAGAAGCTTTTTCATACTCATCTCCTGAGCTTTCTGAAAAATGACTTGAGAAGGTAGTAATGGGGATAGTTGTAGTTTCATCAATTATATGTCCAGATGTATTCTTTTCTTCTTGAACTTCTTGCAGCCTTTATACAAATGGTCACGTTGCAAAAGTGCAGATTTAGCTTTTTGTGTTGATCTTCATTTAAGCTTACCCTGTAGATAGGAATTAATATAAACAAGCATTTAGTATAGAATACCAATTGCAATGAGAGAAAATTTCTCTTCGTGCCTGGAGTTTTTTTATTTCTTTCAGCATCTTAAATAATAGATGGTATAAGGTTGAAGGTGAATTTATTAGAATATAATCCAAATTGAAACCTAAGGTGCAGGTTAAAAAAACTTCGAAATTTGCAATTGCATTTTTGTGATGTGGAAGTCGCAGTGAGTGAACTTGTACGAATGTCCTTTAAAAACTGCTCCGACTCCTTCCATTGAGCTGCAAGAAATATCTGCAATTCATCAAAGAACACAAATACACGAGCAAGAGCATTGCCCTTTGACAACCGACGAACAGATTTGTAGAGGAGGTCTTGGTGGGAAGAATCCATGTCTTGGCACAACTGACGAAACAGCCTGATGTTGAGTGCTCGTCCTTTGATATGGTTGACGATGCGGATCACATTTACGAAGGTGAGTTCGACAGCAGCAGGAAGAGTCTTGGAGGCAAGAGCCTCACGTTGGATCACGCAGTGTGTTGTAATTACAGCCGGATTCTTCTTCTTGACCAGAGGCCTAAATCCTGACTTGGAGCCGAGCATGCTGGGAGCTCCGTCCGTGCACACACCAACCAACTTTTCCCACGAGAGATTTCCTCTTGAAAGAAGTTGGAAACGATGTTCATGACATCTTCGGCCTTTGCAGTTGCTATCAGGGGCTTGCAGAAGATAAACTCTTCCTCAATCCAATTTTCCGAAAACCGAGGTTTTTTGGATTTTTTTGTGGGGACTTTTTAAAATTTATTGTATTTTTTAAGGAAAAATATAAATGATCAATAATTGAATGTATTGATGGTGTACAATGTTTTCTTGATTTCTTAATTGACAATATTTAATTAATAAAAGTGAGTATTAAAGGACAAATTAAATTTCTATTATAATTTTTGGTAACTAACAATTGTCCTATTCCCACTTCAGAATGAATGTCATTTCCTAATTGGTGAAACTTGTAAAGGTAAATGTTACTTCTATTGTTACAAGGTATTGATGACAGTAATGACATATCAGGACTATCTTAAGTAAAGTAATTAAGAAATATATATAAATTTATATTATTTAAACTCGAACATTGTCGTTATCATAATCTGAGGCTCTGGGAAGCTAGCAAGGTAGTTGTTACCTAGAAACTAGGTAGGCTTGCACTGGATACTTTCCCAGGGAGCTGCCCACCAATCAACCAGGTCTGGGTTTTTACTTTTTTCTGATTCATGGTAAACCAGAGGCGCCTTTTCAGTGGTATTAAAATTGATTAGGATTTGTGTCTGATTGGTATCTGCGTAAAACTTGACAATTAGATGGAAACTTAGTGCCAGTGATTTAATGAGACATGTGTCCAATTAAAAAAATCTTGTCTTTCTTCCTTGAACTCATGCTCGTTGATGTTGCAGAAAAGGAAGGTGAGAGTGAAACTTCATGGCAACATTATTTCCTATAAAATAAGAGAAGAATCTGGTTTCTAGGACCAATAGTTTTCATTTTATGAAGGAAAAATTGAATTTTTTTTTGCAAAAAAAATCGCAGTTTCTCCTTCATAAAATGAAAATTATTTTCCTAGAAACCTGATTCTTATCCTATTTTATAGGAAATGTTGCCATGAAGGTTCACTCTCACCTTCGTTTTTTTACAGCATCAATGAGTATGAGTTCAATGCAGAAAGAAAAGATTTTTTTAATTAGCCACATTAAAACAATCTTATCTTTCTGCCTTCAACTCATGCTCGTTGATGCTGTAGAAGACGAAAGTGAGACTGAAACCTCAAGACAACAACATTTAATATGAAATAAAATAAGAATTAGGTTTCTAAGATAAATGTTTTTTCTTTTTCTGAAAGAAAAATTCCGATTTTTTTTTTTTTTTGTAAAAATTCGCAGTTTTTCAAATCTTTCGCCTCAATGAGGCACAAGATAACGTTATTCAATTGAGCTGAAACTTCGCCCATCTCATTTTCAGACAATTGGCAACTTTTGGGGGGGGGGGGGCCTGGAAAATACAACAAAAAATAACTCTCCTTATATCTTGTGACCAATCTAATATATATATATATATATATATATATTATATAATATATATATATATATATATATATATATAAATATATATAATTATATAAATTATATATATTATATATATATATATATATATAATATATATAATATAATATATATATATATAATAATAATATATACTCGTATATATATACTATGATTATTATATATATATATATAATATATATATAACTATATTATATATATACTATATTATATATATATATATATATTATAATATATATTTATATATATAATATATATAATTATATATAATATATATATTATATATATATTATATATAGGTCAGCATCCCGAAGAGGCCAGGCATATGTTAACTAAAAAAAAACTATAACAGCTACAAGAATATATAAACATTTTATTAATCAAGGAGACATTTTTTAATCTTGTTTTTTTTTAAAAAAAAATAAATAAATAAAAGGGGTTTGAAAGAGTTACAATTGTAAAATGATGAAAGCTATGATAAGCATCGTGTTTTGAGAATTACGAAGGAGCTCGAAGTACCGAGAAAGCGCGCAAGTTGCCAAATGTTTGAATTTTTTTTTAACTAAAGAATACCCCACGGGTAAAACTTAAGATGGACAGAGTCGGGTTTTCTCGGCCTACCGGGTGGACGACGAGGGGACTTCGTCCCCCCCTCCTGTCCCTCCGTCGGCTCGAACCCCCTGAAAAAGAATTATAAAAAAATAACATTTTTTCTCCAAAGCGTAAAAATAAATATATTTGGTATCTCTGCTCTCGTGAACTACTGCAAGGGTTCAGGTCAATTCACAAGCGTACGCTTGCCAAAATCTAGGATTATACTAATATTTAAGGTGTTTTTAATAAATATTTAGAATAAATTAATTTTTTTTTAAAGTTTACTTGAGGAAATTACTTTCCGAAACAAAATGTTATTTATTTCCAGTAGAATGTATAGTTTTCTAGTTCACTGCCTGGCCTCTTTCGGGATGCTGGCCATATTATATACTATATAATATATATATATTATATAATTATATATATATATATATATATATATATATAATATATTAATATATAATATATACTAATATATATTATATTATAATATTATAGTATATATAATATAATATATATATATATTATATTATATAATATTATTATATTTTATATAACATATATATATATATATATATATAAATATATATATATATATATATATATATATATATAATAACATAATAAACCCATTTTCATAGTTTAAATTAAATAATTAACTAAAAAATTAATCGATTTTTTTTTTCGATTATTTCAAGGCAAAAGTGCGAGAAGGTTGCCAATGAGTTTTTTTTTTTTTTTTTTTATTACTAAGAAATACCCAAAATTTAAATAGAAAAATTTGAAAGAGTCCAGGGTCTCTTCGGCTCAGCGGAGGGACGACGGGGGGAATTCGTCCCCCCTCTGTCCCTCCGTTGGCTCGAACCCCCTTAATAAAGAATAGAAAAAGAAAATTATAAAAAAAATTAACATATAAAATTAACATGATAGAAAAAAGCAACTTGTGGAAACTCTAGGGATGTTTCTATTGGTGGTTTAGCTAACACGTCACACTGCAGGGAAGCACACAATTGTGGGAAGCATGAGCAGTCAGCAGTTCTGCGATCTGAAATTTTTTGTAACAATATTGTTTTATTTTCAGTTATTTATCTATTTGTTATTATTAATTTGAACAATATATTTTAACTTAAATTATTAATTTTATATCAAATTTATTTATTTTTTCAATTTCTTTTTAATTATATTAAATAGCAGCTTCTAATTCATTTTTTAATGAAATAAATTATAGGACACAGACATGTTAACACGCTAAAATGTCCTACTAAATACTGTTGACGCATGCGCTAACAAAAACACTGTAGGGTTCGCATAGGGTTCGGAGATATTTCGATATCATGACTATTTATCTAACTTCCTTTTAAAGGAGTAGTGCCTATATATATATATTGGTGAATTTTTTATTTGCTGAATTTCTAATGTCGGTGAATTGCTGTCGATGAATTGTCGTTCTTATTTCTTAACAGATCCACTATGCATACAGTATATATATATATATTATATATATACATATTATATATATAATATATATATACTATATATATATATATATAGTATATATATAATATATTATAGTATATATATATATATATACTATAATATATATATATATATAATTATATTATATATAGGTGATATTTTGTTTAGAGCGACAACTATCATCGATCCATATCCAAAAACTACAATAGTCTACAGGGAAAAGGAATTCATTGTTGGAATCCTGGCAAAAATTTATTGCGGGAAAACTGTAAAAGAAAAAAAAAAAAAAAAAAAAATAAAAAAAAAATCATATCTCAAAAACTACATAAGCTACGCGAAAGAGAATACATTTTTGGAATCATTGTAAAATTTTAGTTGGATGTAAAATAATAAATAAATAAATAAATAAAATAAATATGGCTATTTTTGTTTTTTAGGAGCAGGGACATAAATATATATATATATATATATATAATATATTATTATTTATAGTAATAATACTATATATATATATATATAAATATAATATATATATATAATATTATATATATATATAATATATAAAAATAATATATATATTATTTGTAAAGGTATTAACGGCTTTTTGGGGGGGGCTCGAGCCGACGGGAACACAGGGGGGGACGTTTTCAATACCCGTAGGGGAGGGCGGAGGAACCCCCGCGACAACCCAAATACAAGAGCGGGGGTTCCGGAGACCCTCCCCGGAGGGGGGGAATTAGTCCTACCCCGTAGTTCCCCGGAGGGCGAGAGACCCCGACTCCTGCCAATCGGTGCGGTATACCCTTGGGGTATTCTTTAGTAAAAGAAAAAAAAGCAAAATTTAATAGAAAGTCTATTTATTTTAACGAGTAACCAATAAAGGTCTCTAAATAGGCTCCTAATCATATTACTATATTATTATGCAATAATAATATAATATATATGATATACTATATATTATATATGTTATATATATTATTATATATAATATATTATATATATATATATATATATATATATATATATATATATATATATATAAATATATATTATATTTATATATAATAATAATAATATATACATATATATATATTATATTTATATATATATATAATATATATATATATATATATATATATACCGTAAAATCCTTTAAGAGTATATTTTATTAAACCATGTATCGGGTAACCTTTTAACAATTTACTTTCTCTATACAAAACCGTTTAGTTATTTCGTATCACAATCCTAATCCTATTATATAAAATAACCTTTTATCGAACTCTTCTCATTCATCAATTTTTTTTTATTATTCTTCTTTATTTAATTAATTCTTTATTATTGAATTGCATATTCAGTTACCCGAAGTTCCATTATTCAACTTTAATTTAAAACATCGACTCGTTAAATTGGAATGAAATAATCTTGATTAAAAATTCATATTTACCTCCTCACTTTAATTCTCATTCATAATTATTTGTACTTGATGAATTATACGTCTAAATTTAATTCCTTTGGTTCATTCAGTTGCAGTAAGTTCTATTCTCACACACACACACACACCACACACACACACACACACGACACACACACACACACACACATCACACACACACACACCACACAGTACACACACACACAACACACACAACACACACACCACATCACACACATATATATATACTATATAATATATATATATATATATATAAGTATATATATAATATATATAGATATATACTATATATATTATATTTATATATATATATATATATATATATATATATATAATATATATATATATATATAGTATATATATGGGTAAACTTAAGTTTCTTCTAACCTTGCCATTTCGAATATCGAATATATATCGATACCCGATATCTATGATATCGGGATATATATTTAATATTTATATATATATATATATATATATATATATATATATATAATATATATATAAATATATTATATATAATATATTATATAATATATTATATATATTATATATATATATTATATATATATATATATATATATATATATAATATATATA
>JABUQX010052652.1:0-2500 GCA_015478945.1 Trachelipus rathkii | reverse complement strand
TATATATTATATATTATATATATCATATATACTACTATATATATATATATAGTTAGGTATATAATATATATATATAATATACTATAATATATATATTACAGAGCTGATTCACAAATTCTGGTAAAAATTTTTGGTAACTGATAAGAAATACAAAAATAAAGTAAAAATATCCTATAAAGGTATGACGTAATATGCTTAGTTTTCCGTCTGGCTGTCTGCATTTTGTTTTTTACTAAATAATTTCTGTATCTATGAAACCTTTTGGGGCAGGAACTTTCACATGATCAGTGTACTTTATGTTCGAGTTGTCCTCCCAGGGACTTAATGGCATATATCGGATCTTTATAACTTTTATGAACCTGAGCTCGCGTACTTTGTTTGATGATGTACCTTTTCAGTTGCGCCAAAACATGGTGGTTTATGCATGATGGGGCTCCTGCACACATTAGTGGCTGCAGTTCGTGAACACTCTGAATGAGACCTTTCCCAGATGCAATGGATTAGGTCGGAGTTGTGCCACTCAATTCACAAAGGTGTCAGTCCATTCACGAAGACCCCGAATTCACCAGCCCTAAATCTTTAGTACTTTATATTCTCTATTACTACTCTTTCTGGGGACATTTACATTATATTCCTTTAGTATATACTCTTTCAATGCGACACCTTTGGAAACAGAGACCTTCATGATTAAGATTATGATGGAAGTTGAAAGGATCAAACAGACTCCTAGAATATTTGAACGGGTCCGACAATCGATGAGAAGTCGCTTGGACGAGTGCATTGGGAGCAACGAAGGTCATTTTCAACATCATCTTTGGTCTTTGATATCATTGGTAGGTGCTTTAGAAACAGTATGTTGTACAAAATTAAATCTATCATACAATAAAAATATGTTTATTACAACATTCCTATTCCGCATGGAATGTCGCCTCAAATACTTTTAACGTCCGCCATTTTTAAATTTAGAGTTTGTAACTTACTTGGTTTCGTAGATACAAGATATTTAGTAAAAAACACATACAGACAGCCAGACGGAAAATTAAGCAGGTTATGCCATACCTTTATAGGAACTTTTACCTTTATTTTTGCATTTCTTATCAGTTACTAAAAATTTTTACCATAATTTTGAATCACCCTGTATATATTTATAACATTTTAAGTTTATGCTAAATCTTTAATTCTTATTTTTATATGTTTGTAACATAAAAATATCAAGTGATCAATAGATCAATAGATCAGAACTGCAAATTTAAAACTATTCTCACCCGTGATCCATTGATTATGCGATTAAAATCATATTTAAATTTTATTATTTGTATAACATAACATAAAAATATGTTATATGCATGAGCATTACATAAAATTATTAAAAAGCATTTACCTTTTGCTAAATTTTTATTCTTTTTTTTTATTGAAAATAGCAATTAATCAATAAATCGAACTTTATACAATCATACACCCTACTTCCTATTACCCATTCGTGATCCATTGATTAAGTGATTAAAATATTTAAGTACAATTTTTTGAATAAACAAAGCATAAAATTAAATTCTTTGTATAAACATTACATAAAATTAAGTTCTTTTAATGAACATAAATATAATTTATTACAAATATTTTATGTTTTTACTAAATACATTATTCTTTTTACGCTTATAACATGGAAATATCAATTAATCATATGTCAAAGTTATTTTAACATTAACATAGTAATATTTAACAAATCCTAGATAAAAAGAATCCTAACCTATCCATCATAAAAATCGGTGAATATATTGATAGCATAACAAAGTCTTCATTTCTTAACATCCAACTAAAAAGCCTTGACCCATCGATAACAGTATATGACCACTAAGACATAAACAGCGCCAGCAACAACACAACCTAACATACGCTTATGTATGAATAAACTGCTACATTAACAAAGATTCATACTTAACAACAGTAAAGTAAATAACATTACTCACAAACTTAACCTAATCCCATTTTTCCAACATATCGATAACATATCAATGTCAATTATACATTAACATAATTAACACAGCATTAACATAAATTAACAGTAACATGTAGCAAAACTTAAAAATGTATCACATCCTAACCTATCTATCATACTGACTAACGTATCAATCAAACTCGCCGCTAAATCACTATCATATAACAATTTGGACTCCTAGGTATTTCAAACCGTAAAGCTAACTTAATATCACCTAAACTAAGAACATAACCTACCTCTTGCATAGTGAACAAACTAGTAACATTTACTAAATTTAATAGTCATTACCAATGCAGTATAGAGTACTAACATCACCAAGCAAAACTCCTAACCTAACCATGCAAACTAATAATCTATCATCATATAAACAATACTTAATCCGTACATATCTATACAATCTCAAAACTAATACATACTACACCATATAACAAATACCACACACCACTCATATATAACACTACAATGAACACAACTCACTATATTAACCATATATCTCTCTCACTG
>JABUQX010052651.1:7500-37110 GCA_015478945.1 Trachelipus rathkii | reverse complement strand
TAAAATCGCAAGAAAATGGAAAGAGGTAAGGGTCTTTCGGCCTCACGGGGGGACGACGGGGGAACCTCTGTCCCACCGTCGGCTCGACCCCCTTCAAAAAAAAAAAAAAAAATTGAACAACAAAAAAAAATTAACATACAAAAATTAAACATGATAAAAATAAAGGCAACATGGTAAGGCAACTCATTCCGCTCCCTTCATATTTGAAGTTTCTTAGCTAACAAGTAAACACCTGCCATGGTTTGGACGACTAGCGCCTTTCGGCGGTGAGGATTTTCGATAATGTACTTTTAATGTAACATCCTTTTTACTATATATATATATAGTATAACTATATATATATATATATGATACATATTATATATATAATATATATATTATATATATATAGATAATATAACTTATATACATATATATATTATATATAATATATATATTAATATATAACTATATAATTATATATTATATATAAAACGTCTCATGGTATCTGAATCGAAAAAAGACAACTATTTTCCTAAAATGAGTGACCAATTGCGCCAGACGTATGGCATGTATGTATCACTGTACGATAAATTAAGAACTACAAAGGGCAGAAATCGGAAGACATTTTTTCATTTTTATTTGGGAAGTATGTAGGGAACGGAGTATAGACAATTTTTAACATATTATTATTATTAAAAATATATAACGTTGTGTAGGTTGTATCTGACAAAATGTGCTCCTATTTGAAAACTTAATATAGTGCCTTTGTTGAAACATTTTTTTTTGGTAAAAGTACATGATTTGGTTATTTGTGGAATTTTTATAAAAACTTTGATAAAAAAACTAATGTGCGTAATAACTCATTTTTGAAACTAAAGGAAAGCTGTCGCAAATGAGAATATAAAACCAATTTACACCTTGTGATAAGCATTCTTCTACCCACTATTTGCATTGAACATCTTGTGTTTAAATAGATCACAATCTGTTGGCTATACTAACAACTTAAGCTGGTTGCCAGAACTTGCAAAGGCAATGCAATTTTTACATAGGCCTTTTTCGTTTTTGTCATTACGTTGGATTAACAAGAAAATTGCTTAAGATTTTAACCAACGATTTCGCGTGCCCAAAAACGAAATCGCTATTTCTGTACTGGTTTTACTTTTTATTTACAAAAAACAATTGTGAGAATAACAGGTCTGTTGTCACTGAAATTAGCATTCCTAGTTATTGGTTTTTTGTGTTGATTTAATTTATTATATTATTGATATATAAAAATAAACTTTATTACAAATAATTGAAATCAAACAATAATTGTAGAATGTAAAATATCAGATAGTTAAAGAAGAAATTAGCTTTAAAGCCGAATTTAATGGAAACAAAACCTACCAAATTTAATTACAAACAGGGAATGAACCTAATACACCGATTAGAACATATGTAGAAAAATACATTTAGATTTACTTTAATAGAAAATATAATTAAAACAGAGAGAAATATGAAATACCACACAAAATATATTGGACACAATTATATATATTTATTAAAGGGAACAAAATTTTGGCTGTGATTTACCTTTATCCTTGCTCACTAATAAATATATAATAATAATTAATTATAATAATAAAAATAATAAATAAATATAAATTTATAATAATAATAATAATAAAATTCAAATTTATAACTTCCTACCTGCTTCCTGCCCATTTAAGAACGGTTTAATTTCTGTTAAGTCGGGGAAATAGCAACCGTTTAGAGTTGAGGCAAATGAAAAAAAACTCCAAGTAAAGAAGTAAACATCTTACGTTTATTAGCGCAAAAGATGGTGAACAAAAAAATCGAGACAGAAGCAGACTAGAAGCAATTTCATACGTTTCATAAGCACAAATTCTAAAACGAAAAAGCCTTATATAGTTTAAATTAATAGTGTTCCCGAAAAGCTATATATATAATTCTATACTATATATATATTATATATATATATATATATCTATTTATTATATAAATATTATAATATAAGTATATATATAACTAGTATATAACTAATATATAGTTCTTCACCTTTCCCCCTGGAGGCAGATAAATGAGATAAAGAAGGCTAAGTATTGTGGATTAATTATTATAACATGGGACCTCTTACTGGATACACACTAAAAAATATTATGGTTCGTCTAGCTTCGCGGCTCTTTCTCGAGTCGTTTATATATACTCATATATATATACTTTATACTTAATATATAATAAGTATTATATATGTATATATACTATATATATAATATATATATTATATAATATATATATATATATATATATATATAATAATATTTACACGCATTAATATATATACTATTATATATTATTATATATATACTTTCCTTTAAAAGTTTGTTAACCGATATATTTTGAACGAATGATAATAAATCATTATTCAAGGTCAAATAGAGCTCAGAGTTGCCAAAAATTGCTTTTTTTTTTTTTTTTTTTTTTTTTTTTTTAACATTTAAACCAATACCCCCGATTAAACCGCAAAGATCGGAAACGAGTCAGGGTTCTCTCAGCCTCCAGCGGGGAACGAACGGGGGGGACGACGGGGGACTTCGTTTCCACCTCTGCGCGTGTCCCTCGTCGGGCTCGAGCCCCTTAAAAAAAATTAATAAAAATTAAATTTTCTCGAGAGCATGATATAAAAACAATTTTTTGGCAACTTTGGGCTCCTATTGGATTTATAGCTAACACGTGACACTGTTTAGGTTCGGCCAGATTTTCAATTATCATAACAATTTTTTAAACATCCTTTCAAAGGATTAGCGCATATATATATATATATATATATATATATATATATATATATATATATATACTATACTATATATATATATTATCATACTATATATATATTATATATTATTATTAATATACTATATATATATAATATATATAATTACTTTAAACTCAAAAGTTAACTCTATAAAATGTACAAGGAACAAACATTGAGGGTCCACTGGAAACTCAATTCAACCTCAATAAGCTAGAAATTTAAATTATTACACCTATATTCTCAAAAATCTAAATTATATTAGATCGAACTTTTAGTTCCATAGGATGTAGGTTACAGCTTAGTAATATTATTATATATTTATTTAATGAATTTAAAATTAAGGACACCCAAATAAATTAGTGAAATGTTATAAGAGAAATTAAGAGAATAGGAGCTTACCGTAATTTTATTTAAATCTGGATAAATCCTAAGGTGGTGTTTGATGAGTACTATTGACACATAAGAAATAAAACGATCTTCGCCGCCGTGCACGGGATGGGAAAACATCTGGCTGTTTTCAATACAACCTTCTTCCATGAATATTGGAACAAGACTTCTTGTAATTGTGCAGGTCCATATACGTTCTTCTCATATGACGTCACCAAACCTCAGGATAGAAGGAATTGCGTCATGAGTGGTTTGCCTTCTTTTATCCTTCTCCCCCGCTCCCTCACTCCCTTTTCCTCCACAACAATCACCAACTCCTTTGGGTTGTTCCCAAGTTTTCCATAACCTCCCGGGGGCAAAAAAAAAGAAAAATTGATTTTTCTTCGGCAACCTCCGGCGCAAAAATTGAGCAAGGCCAGGAAGAGGATAAGAAGGACCACTCAAGACAATTAGAATTAAATTACAATTTCTTAATTATATTTTAGGATTTATCTAAAGTGAATGAATTAAGAATAGAAGACCTGAATTGAGTCTTTTATGAATTTTCAAGAACTTAACTTAAATTTTGTAATTAATTTATCACTTCCTAAAAGTGAATTGAATAAGAAATTGAAGACCTGAAATGAGTCTTTTATGAATTTTCAAAGAATTAACTAAATTTTGTAAAAGAATTTAATCACTATACGTGATGAATTAAGAATTGAAGACCTGAATTGAGTCTTATGAATTTTCAAGAATTTCTAAATTTTGTAAAAGAATTTATATTGGCTCAAGACAAATTGTGGAAAGTTCTCTCCATAAGAGAATTTTAATTTTATGACGAAATATGTCAGTCAAGAATATATTTAATTTTATTAAACACTAAAATTTAAACCTAATTAACACTAAGAATTTTTAAACCTAATTATTGGTTTAAAATTATATAGAAAAAATCATACAACTTGATTGTGCATTTTTTTATTATTTTATAATCTATGCATTTAGGGTATCTGCCATGGAAATTTTAAATTTACACCCCTTAAAAATTTGCCCTTCAAGAAAATATTAAGCCTTTAAAGCTTGTGCTCTTTTTGGGCGAGCGAATTAATTAATGGCTATCTGAAGGAACTGTTGGAGGGGTTATGTCTACATTGGGTATAGTCTCATTAGGGGTTCTCAGTGTGGTCTCTAATGGGTAAAGAAGTGTGTGTGATGTCTCTTGTTGTTATTCCTGTGGCTGTTTTTCAAACCGAGCAAAACTCTACTTAACCCCATCTATCTCCTGTCCAGGATTCCATAACCTCTACTAGTGCCCAGAAAAACTACGGTGAGTGCTGTTCATGCAATTAGACAACATCACCCACTTTAATAAGATTTTCCCAAGAACCCACATGTCCTTGTGAAAGATGTCGCAAGACAAAGTACTCATCTTAGGTCCACCTATCTGTTTGAAGTTTTTTGGCCTTTTAAACGATTTTTAAAGTCAAAAGCTTTTATGAACCTT
Source organism: Trachelipus rathkii (assembly GCA_015478945.1). Taxonomy (NCBI): domain Eukaryota; kingdom Metazoa; phylum Arthropoda; class Malacostraca; order Isopoda; family Trachelipodidae; genus Trachelipus; species Trachelipus rathkii. The sequence goes on along the minus strand of JABUQX010052651.1, from coordinate 32,443 downwards.
TGATTTCTTTATTCAACCCCAAAATTTTATCTTTTTTTAGTGGATCGAGGGTGCCTGATCTATATCTTCAGGCATTCCTACATTTGACCTACCCTTAACGAAAAAGGATTGAGGGTAAAGAGATTCTTGGCTGAGCTAGATCACTATTTACACTGAGGGTTGAAAGGGGCGGGGTTGGTTGTTAAGAAGTATTTTCTCATGTGGCTGGGGCAGGAAAGGACGTTAACGGAGGTTCAAAAAACAAAATTTAAGGTGTCTGCAAAAGCCTGTACAGATGGTGTTTTAAAGAACACTTAACTGTTTTTTTACTACAACCCGTGCGCCAGGTTAATATCGACCCATACCATGGACTTTTCACAGGTATACATTTCCATTTAATGTGATTCTGTTCTAAATGGAGGGAAAGAACGTTGGGGCTCTTGATCTGAAAATTATTCTGATTTATTAATTTTTCCCCTTTATGAAAATAAAGGGCATTGTCTGGCCATACAATTTTGGGGGTATTATGTCATGCACAAAATCTTCTAAAGGCTGCTAAAAAGGATTCAGCAGTCAGATCCTCTACTAAATCTAAGCTAATTGCCCTAGAAGCTGAACAAGTAAATAGAATTATATATACTTTTATTGTACTTTTATTAAAAGTTACTGTTATACTTGAGGTGTAATCAATTCCTGTTGAGGAAAAAGGAAAGTCTAAAGTTACATTCCACAGGAAGTTGTAGAGGATTTGGTGTTTTAAAAACATGTGAATGGATCCTTTTACAAATTACACATTCTTTTAATATAGATTTGACAGTTGATCTACCTTTTGGGATCCAATAATATTTTCTAATTTCTGTTAAAGTATGATTAACACCCATGTGGTATAATTTTATATGAATATTTCTGATTAAAAGGAATGTAAAATGAGAATCTCTAGGCAATAGTATAGGATTTTTAGAGGCATAAGAAAGTTTGGCTTTCTCTATCCGACCTTTACATCTTAATATACCTATTGTGATCCATGTACTATATATCCATTGTATATATATATATATATATGATAATATATATAATATATATATATATATATAATCGTATTATTAATATATATATATATAATATAGTATACATATATTAAGATTAAAATATCTATATGATATATACATATACTATATATATGTGTATATAGCGTATATAAATATACCATTCCTTATAAAGTGACTGCCTTTAAAAGTATTAGGTTAGAGCCGATATATCTTCGCAAAACGAAATGGAAGTATAAATCAGTTGATTTCAAGGTATATAGAGCGTCAGAAGTTGCCAAAAATTGCTTTTTTTTTTTTTTTTTTTTTTTTTTTTTTAACTGAAATACAGCGACCTGTACCACACAGATAAACCTCTCGCTCAACAGAGGAAACGAGTTCAGGGTCTCTACAGCCTCAGCGGGGGGACGGAACGGGGGGGACTTCGTTCTTACCCTCACATGTTCTTATCGTACGGCATCGAGCCCCTCTAAAAAAAATTAATAAAAATTAAACATTTTTCTCGAAGGCATGATATAAAAAACAATCGTCTTATTGGGCAACACTCTTGGCCGCTCTATTGCGTTTAGCTAACACGTGTACAACTTGTTAGGGTGCGGAGATTTTCAATATCATTAAAACAATTTATGTAACATTCCTTTTCACTAAAGTAAGGCGCTAATATTATATAATATATAATAATATAATATATAATATATATATATATATATATATATATATATATATATATTAATATAATATATAATTAATATATATATATACTATATATATATAATACTATATATATTAATTTAATTATATATTATATTATATATATAATTACTTTTTTATAGAGACTTCATAAAGTATAAACTCTATAAATTTAGTATACAGAACATACTTTAGTGAGTCACTAAATCCATCAAGTTCAAAACCTCTAATAAGCTATAGATAATTAAAATTATTACACCTATTATTTCTCAATAAATTCATAATATTTATTAGATCGAATTTTTTAAGTTATTCACATAGGATGTAGGTTTAAACAGCTTAGTAATTAATATTATTATATTTTAGTTAATGGAATTAAAATTAAGGCACCAAATAAATTAGTGAAATGTTAGTATAGATGAAATTAAGGGTGAATATAAATAGGAGCTTTACCGTTATATAAATTTTATTATACTGTGAGGATAAACCTTAATAGGTTAGGTGATGTTTGATGATATTCTTAATAATTTATCAATATACAAGGAATACTAGAACGTATCTTTCACCGCTGCATAACGTAGTGAATGGAAAAATACATAAACACAGTGAGCTGTTTAGTAACTATAGGCAAACCTTTCTTCCTATAATGAATATTTAGTTAGTAAACATCATAAACTTCTTAATATAAATTAGATTTTGGTAGTTTTGTTTTCTATAAATTAGTCAAAGTTTTTTTTCGGTGGATTGAAATGAAATATGCGTCATGATGATGGTATTTGCCTTTCTATTTTATCCTTCTCCCCCGACTCTACCTTCATCTCTCCTTTCCTCCTCATATATAACATAATATCAACCTAAATACTCTTTTTGGTGAGTATATATGTCCCTAAATTATTTTCTATAACCTCCCTATAGTATAGGGCAAAAATAAAATATAAAGAAAAAAATTGATATTTTTCATTTTCTCACACATAAAAAATATATTTATTTAGAGGTAAGGCCATGAAGAGATATAAGAAGGTACATTCCAACTCAAAGACATATTATATAGAATTAAATTACAATATTTTATTCAAGTATATTGTACATTTGCATATTGCTTTTTGTTTGATGTGAATAGAATGAAAATTAAGAATTATGTGCATAGCACTGAATCTTGTCTATTATGGTTTACCAGAGTTAGGAATGTAATTTCCTAACAATAATTTTTCGCCCCTAGTAGTTAGAATGTTTAAAGAGAGATTGAAGAACCTGAAATGAGTCTTTTCATGAATTTTCAAGAATTAAAGGCTAGAATTTGTTAAAGGAAATTATGTGATCGCACTTAATTCACCTTGTCGATATGAATTAAGAATTAGAGGACAACGACAGACATGACATGTGAGGATAGTCTTAATAGGCGAAATTTTTCAAAATTATATCTATAACTTTACTGGGTATAAGAGAATTATCATATGAGACTTCTAAGACTCCGAAAATAAAGTGAAGACAGACCTCCCAGAAATCTTCCAGTGTTTCCGGACAACGAAGTCCAAAATACTCAAGTCTAGAGGGAAAATGTTAATAATTTCATTTATAAACACTAAAATTTAAACCTAATTAAACACTAAGAATTTTGTTTAAGTGCCCTGATAAAAAGAAATGAATAGAGTATATAGAAAAATAATCATAACTCAAGGAAGAAAACTGTTGTGCATGGGTTGTTTTTGTGTTATTTATATCCAATCCCTCACCCCTTTATTTCATGATAAATTTTTGATAGATTAACCCGAGCCTCTTTATATTTGGCCTCTCCTTCCCTATGGATTAAGTATTTAGGCCGTTTAAGGCCTGCCTGTCTCTTTTTGGCGTGACGAAAGAATGGCCTGGAACGATGTTAACTCACAAGACGCGTATCTAAGAACTTAGGATTAAACTGCTATGGAGGGGAGTATAAACCTACACAGCTGTGAGCGGGTATGTTAAACTGTCGAGGACAAAACGGTACCAGTGTGTCTTCAAATATGACGTGGGCTGGAAAAGAAGTGTCAGATGTCTCTTTTGTATAAATATACCCTGTCGCTTGTTTTTCCCAAACGAGCAAAGGCTCTACTAAACTCCCTATGCTGTCTCCCGTGTCCAAGACAGGAGTTCCATAATCGTGCTAACTCCCTTGAGTGCCCGGCAGATTCAAACCACTGCGTCTCTGGAAGTTTGTCTCGAAAGCTGCTAGAAGACCAAAAACGACCTAATGAAAATTCTAATAGACGCTGCACTTATTAATAAACAAAAGATACTGCTCTCCTCATAAAGAAAACCCACAACTGAGTCTTGTCGATACTGGCGAGAGTGCTGTCAAAACCATCACAACCTGGTTCTGATCCTAAGTTTACTGATGACTTAGAAAAAAAACCTGGGAAAGTCAATAACTCATTGAGAACATATATATAAACGAATATTATATAAAAAGTTATCTAACAAGTTCGATCAAATCAATTATATTACAACCAAAAAAAATCAAATAAATAAATCAAATCAAATAATCTATAAAAATTAAAATAACTTCACCAAAGGAATACAATAAAATCCAATTAACAAAATGTATAAAAATACATAAAGTAATTTAAAAGAAGAAAAGAAATCAATTAAGAGGAAGTAAAGAGTAATATCTAATAGAATAGAGAGTTATGAACCATAATCGATCCCAAACATAGATATTAACATAAAGAGTATAAAAGGAAAATAAGACAGACTACGCTTTACAATGAAAATATTTTCCCCCTGGTAGTCTGACATATGTTACACTATACAAAAAGAAGTTAACCCTCAGTGGTGCACCAAAAAAGTATAAAAAGTGGGTCTGTTCAACCCACCAGAAATTTTCATTAAAGAAGGTAATCTCTTAAAACTATGTATTTCCGTAAATAATATAGGTACAGAATATCGACCACTAGACTCCGCGATCCATGTACACAAGTGGTCCATTCACCCCAAGAAGTGAGGTGGCGGATAGTTCTTCCAAATGTTAATAATATCGGTTGTCCAAAATAGATCTCTTGCAGGTTATCTAATGGGTTCCAAATGAAGAGCCTGGGGACCTTTGAAGGACAAGAAACTCTTGCGGAGTTTAAATTAAAATTTTTCCCATTTAATGGAGAACACAATTAACGATAATGCTCCGGACCAAAATTGTGTGCCCCTTCCATTGACTTACCCCGTTCAAAACTCCCATTACAAAACTTTTAATTGTGCTCTCCCATTATTGAGTGTTCTCATATTCAACGCCAATCAAAGAAAGATTGTGTCAATATAAGCAGCTGTCACCCTTTAAATAAACGGTAATAATTAAATTAGCAATTTCCTTAAAACTGAACCAGGTGCATGTTACTTAACCTTAAATAATCTTGACTGCATTTATTTGTGTGCCTATGACCTATATAGGCCTATCCTGATTTTCTTCAGAAAAACATAGAAAACAAAACAAAAGTGTTAAATAAATAGAAAGTCGAAAAGTATGAAGGGAGACCTAACCGTTTTACTCTTAAAGTTATAGTTCACTTTCTCTAAAGTCAGGAATCTATTAATGACCCTTGAGCCGCATCCTCTCTCTCTCTCTCTCGTGCGTCTCTCTTACTATCATCTCTTTCCCTCTCTTGTCATGGTACTCTAAAAGCGATACCTCATTCTACATCATCTTCACACTCGTTATCCCAGAGAAAGTTACTAGTAGTTGTGTAGTAGGATTTAGTGTGATTTTATATAAGTATGTAGAATGGATCCTTTATACAAATAATTTACACTTGCTTTTTAACACTTGCTTTAAGAAGGCGAATAGCGGACTGACTAAAAATGATTTCAATATATTTTCTTAATTTTTACTGTTAATAGTAGTATAATGATTAACACCCATGTTGTGTGTGATATATATAATTTTATTATGAAATATATTTTTTGATTTAAAAAAGGTAAAAATGTTGAAAATGAAGAATCTCTAGGCAATTAAGTAATATAAGTATATAGTAATTATTTTAAGAGGTACATATAGACTAGTTTGGCTCTTTCTCTATTACGTACCTTTACAATAATACTTAATGTACTTATATTAAATAATAATATATATAACCATTATAAAATTATATATATAGATAATAAAAATTAAATTTCAGATATAATTATAGTGGATAATATAGTTGGAGAATCAGGTCTTATCCCATTTGGCATTTGTTTATGTATAAAATATATTCTTTATAAATAAATGTACTTTTGACTGTAAGTAATCCAATAATATATAGGAGTTAGAGTAATTAGCTATAATTCTGTTTTCACTTATAATATTTATAAATATAATTTGTAAGGATCATAATAACCTAAGTGATTCTAATCTAATTTAATTATTAAATTATTATTGATAATATAAATAGAAAAACGTTAATAAAGATCCAAATTAAAATGAAATCATATGAGTTATTATCGATATATTATAGTTAGGAAATAATAAATGTAAATAAATACTAATTTACCTAATAAATATTACCTAAATTTATGAAAGTTCTTTTTCCAATTTAATACTGGAATATCTATATAATTTTTGTAAAAGACCAAATTATCTGGAATACCCTATTAAAATACCAAGGTCCTTTAATTATTCTTAAGAATGATTTTAAAAATACATTTATAATTTCTTTATATTTTAGGCAATATGTAATCTGTTTACTATTAGATTTACAGTTAGTTGGACCATAACATACCTTAATTAAACTTAATCTTTATCAACAAATTGAATATATTTACTGTTTTTTTCATTAAATCTATTTTTAACAAAGTATACTAATATATTTTAGTTGTTAAATTAATAAGTACCCTTAGATTATTATAAACCATTATATATTAAAACACACTTATAACCTGTACATGCCATAAAAATAAAAATTTACATGAAAATGATCCATTCAACCCCCACTAATTTAATTTTACACAGGTAAGATATTAAATTAAATGATTTATTACAAAACTTCCAAATAAATGGTAAAATTTAAATAATTTTATCATTAATTGAGATATTATAGTGTTATTAGTTCCAGCTACTCTTCATTGAAGTTTTATTTACAGGATTAACAAATGTGCCACAACTTCGTCTGGTGGTCATTCTGAAATAATCAATTAAACAACCATGACTTTCAATCCTAAATGTTGACCAGGATTAAAGTTTTTTACCTAACAATGTCCCACTGAATTGGTACGATAAAGCACTACCACAAACCCAATAAGGCTGCCATTAATCATATGCATACCGGCTCTAAATAACAAATAGGACGAAGAAAGAGCTAAATGCAATATATAGTATGTATACTGAAGAAATACCCATATTCATTATGATTAATAATTTTTTAATTGGGATATATTTCACATATTTAAGAGTTTTAAAAAATCTATTTGCCAAAAGGATATTTGTACCCATTATGTAATAATTATTTTGAAAAGTTCATACCTTTCAAATTTATTAAGTGTTATATGCTATCCCTATATCCCCATTTTATGAAATATTTATCCCTCGATGAAAACTTCTAAGTATATTATTTGGTTAGATTAATAGTGAAAATTAATTCCAGAAGAGATCGTTTACATCTAATTTGTACTTTTGCATTAAATTTTTAAGACTTTCTTTACATATGCAAAGATGTATTTAGAAAATGTCATAATATATAGTGAGAAGGAGCGCGTATACCCATATATCATTTAAGGCTCTCGAAGGTACAATAAGAAGTATTAATATAGTTTGTATTCTTATTGCTACAGATTTATTTATTGTTGCTTGTAATTTTGTTAATTTACAAATTAATCTTTAAATCTTATTAATTGTTTAAAAAAATTAAACGTAAGATGTATGAATAAATTCTAATAAAGAGAAAATCCTTAACCACTTTACAAGTTATTTTTTCTTGTTAAAATTTTAATGAATGGAATATTCTATCATATCTATCTCTTTTGGGGTTGGAATTTTAGTCACAGTGCAGAGCGTTTTGATAACACGGTTATATGAAACTCCAAACTTGTTAGCCAAGTAATGATCAATAAAGTAGAAAATTCTGATATGCAATTATAATGAGTTTAAATTAATCCGTTTATTGATATGCAACTAGTGAAATTATTAAATACCTAAATTTTCCCCTTCTTCATTATTTACATTATTATCCTGTAGAGGTTATATATATACTATTTATTTAACTCTTACTTTCCTAAGTTAATCCCAACATGAACCCTCTATAATGGAGAAATAGTAATCCTTATATATATTTAAAAATATAATATTTTATCCAAAGAAATATTGTCAATCCAATACTATGTGGTTATGATCATGTCATTCATTCAAGTGATTTAAAAAATTTTACGATGTATAATATTAGAAGAATTACGTCCATCAGAAGCCAGCTAATTTCCTTGATTTAATTTTCGTTGAACCGAAAGTTTTCCTTGTTACATACCCTACACGTTCTTCATATTCATTTTCTTCTTTTGCTGTCGTCATATATATAGTCACTTGTTCCGCTTTGTAAGGATAATGAGCCAATAACGTATTCAAGAATTTCAACCGTTTTCTAAACACTGAGAAAGGTTTATTATACATGTGTGTAATCCCCTGGAAAGAAATTCATATTTTTTCATAACCTCTTGTTGAGTAGAAAGATTAGATAGATTAGATAGATAGATAGATATGATAGATAGATTAGATAGATAGATAAAATTAGATATGAAAATATAATTAAAAAATTCATAAATAAAAATTTCTTTTAAGGTATAGATAGATAGTTTATTTAGAATTTTTATTTATAGTTCTAAATAAGATTACTTAAAATTGAGAATATCAATGCGGGAACAAACACATGTGTTTTCATCGTTTTGAGTATATATCAAGCAATGAGCGTAGTTAGAGTCAAGTGAACAATGTCTATACCTCCTATATCTTATATATTGAAATTAATTAAGAACTTTTTATGAACTAATTATTCAATTTTTATAAAAACCTGTATTAGGAACCCCCGGCAATGTTTGTTAACTAGACCTATAACTGCCACAATATTATACATGATAACATCTAATTTTAAAATTACTTTGAATCCTTTTATTATAAAACCACTCAATTATCATACACGTCACAACAAAATAAATTTTAGATTGTTATAGAACGCTACCCCACTACCTGCGGTGATATCTCATACTTGCGCGCTCCTGGGATTAGGAGTTAAAATAGATGAGAGTGTAGAATAAATATTAAAAAGGTTGAAGAACGAAAGAGATACAGTCCCAAGAGTGAGACGCCACGGTATAACTCTTCCTGCGACCAATTGACAATATAACTAATGGTGAGCGGCTTAATTACCTCCCACACAAGGAGACCGTTATGAGATAATGATAACTAGACCCGTGCTGCATGGCACTCTACAGGTGATTTCAGTCATAGCCGACATACCCTAGAACATGATGTTTAATTTCTTCAGCAATTAGGAGAGTTCGGCAAGTTTACCCCTAAATTAGCTTTGGACTAGGATATACGGCGGCTGCTCTATCTCTACTAAAACCTATGATTGGTATTATGTTGGAACGTTTATCGGTCGCCCCAGGCGGCAGGCTCGCCCTCGACATGATATTTTCCATTTGGTGGTTTAGGGTCTTTGACCCCCAAACCGGTGTATGTATACGCTAATTATTTATAACATTTGTCATCTCAGTCCGATTACTTAATGAATTCTTCCAGGTTTGCTCTGTACTTACCGATCTGCCTAAGGGCTATTCCCACCATGCTCTACGATACGAGCCCCATGCGTAACGGGTATGTCCTCCGGAAGAGTGACATCCTCTCGATCTCTCAAACTCTTACGAATACCCGTATGAATCCAAGTATTGTTCCACATTTTGTGTACGAAGCAGGCAAACAGAGAGAGTGAGGGTACCATATGTGGATATATGGTGTCTTGCAGCGAATAGTCAAGTGTAGATGCCGACCGAGTGAATGTGTCAGGACATCTATCCCACAAATACTAAGAAAGTCCCCTAACTGAAATAATGAAGTGCTAGATTTTGGAGGTGTGACCTGGATTTATAAATTTGCTATGTTAGTCGCACTTTCCATGAACTACGGACTTATTAATTTGTGACCTATCCGGATGCGCGTGAAGCGCTCTCTTATCAAGTCCAAAATGGACCATTCAAGTGAATTTTGGTACCTTATTGCTATCTTGTTTCAGTGCGGCGTTATTATCAGACAAAACCGCGCGAGCAGACCAACTGATGCTGTCTCGTGTGGGTCAGCTCTATGTGCTACGGGACTTACCCATAGATTGATGTTTATTTATGATTGTGTCTTGTGAATGATTATTCTTACGGCCTGCTCAAAGCCCGTACCCTCATAAATCTCGAAAGTAGAACACACGTCGCAACACTCGTTAAGCCCCAATTAAAATTACATATCTCTTTTGTGACTGCCTACCTCAGTAAGTTATCATATATTTTGACTCTGCCGATTTATCCCTGCGTACCCTCCAAAGACATCATAGGGGCAGGCGCATCTCTTTGACAGCAATTATTTGCTACCTATAGCCAAGACCTTGAAAAACGCACCTCCCGAGTAACCGGGTGATAAGACCCATGAAAGCCGTGTTATAAGGTTCCATTTACCTAACCAAAAGTGATCCTCTACTCGGAATTGCATTTCGGTGTCCCTCTCGTCCGAGACTCGCTATCAACATGTGTTAGATTCACTCTACAGTGACTTCGTTCTCACTTAATCCCAGCATAAGTCCCATTATATTTCCACTGAGTTATCCTCCAACAAAGGGTGTTATCCGAGAAACCTCGACCGAGTTCCATTATGTGTGTGGATGTGTTCTCAGGTGTTCAGTACTCCGACACTGGCCGCGTTCTCTTTGTGATGTGTGTTTCTACACTATAATGTGTGTCCATTTACCAAGAAGAGGAATTGTTAATTATGTGTGCGCAAAGCCGATGTGTCCCGATATAATATGCTCTACCTGAATTAGTAACTTTAATTATTTGTCCTCCTTCACCTATCCGAAGATGCTAGCCCATGTTGTTATCACGGTGCACGTCCAGCAAAGTAAAGAATCTGCAGATGTTCGTCTGCCTATGGTGTGGCGTTCTCGTAATGACACGGCACAACAGTGATAAGAAAAATTAAATCTGGCGAATTCCACTTTTCTCAAAAGCAAACAATGTTAGTTCCGCCTTGTGCGCGCTAAGACCGTGCTTTCTTCCCTCTTCCCCTCTTCTTCCATCCTGCCATTATTAACTTTCTCTTTTCAGCGCATTGGCAATCAGATTAATTATTATTGTGTGTCAGGGTTTCGCGGTTAGACTGTATTCCTGTAATAGTTTCTTGCCGCCCAAGGTCACAAGCCACCCTCTATGCAATCCTCGATGCCTGTGGCCAGTACGCGCTTATGGTATACCGCATAAACAGCGGAGGTACTCCGATCCAATAGCATGACACTCTCTCTTTGCCCTCTTCCCCGAAGGCTGTGACCTACAGAGTGTCTCGTCTACCTCACGAGTTCTTGATGTGTATTATAGTCTTTGATTATGTCCAGCGTCCTCCCCGGCCCGCTTGCGACGGAAGGGTTGTGCTAAGGGGGATTTACCCCCTCTTGTGCTACCCTCCGCCCCGATCTTGCATTCCCATTACAGTTGGTGATACTCGTTCTAACTAATACACCCATCTTATACTCTTCCCGCCTCTTATCGTTAAGTCAGTCCCTCTTCGTGACCGTGAATGATCACTTATATGTAACGCCCGCTCTGAGTAGAATAAATCAACCCCCGAACATGAATTTTCCATAATGCGCGTCACCTCTCACTAGTTTTCCTAGATTAACACAGTATTGTGTTTAAAACTGTTCCATTAAACCTTTATTTCTGCCTAGTAAAGAAAGCATGTAGAATCCCTTGCCCTAAATACTACCTCAAGTGACGCATGAAATGTCTTTTGCGTGCGGTGATGATGGTGGTATATACCATTTGGTTAAAGTATCTCACTTGCTTATCGCGTGCGTCTGTGCTTATGTGTAAATCGTTGTCAGGGTTCCTAACATATAGGGCTCAGACTTTATGTGGATCCTATCTTCTCTTAACCGTTACCGTGAAATAAAGTGGATATCTATTAGCCCTCATGTGGTGCGTCTATTTCTCTTTCGAATTTACCTCTTTTTGACCAATAGATTTTTGTGTCCAATTTCATGAAAAAATATAATTGTGATATGCCACCTTTACGTGATATAAACTTTTATGCGCACAGTCGCCTCATAGTAAATAAATTTTGTACTATTACATAAGTTGCCCCCCTATAGTTGGCACACTTATCTAATACCCTGGAAAAAAGGTCCCTTGGATACTAAGTCATCCAATTTAAACTGGAAGACAATTATAACTAAGATAGAGGTATTTACTACCTTGAAATTTCGGTGATAATTATAAATACTCTGACAATAAATTGATACTTTGTAACTTTCTTCTTCCAAAGTTACCTATATATTCTTCTTTTAACCAACTCTCTATTGTATGTGAAATAAAGTTTTCTATGTTCCCAATTTTAATTTCAGTTAAGACAATTTTTATATAGTACAAGATTTATTCTCTGGAAACCATTAATTATTGTCAAGAATATCCATCTTTTGAATTTTATATATTAATAGGCTAATATTAATTCCCTAAATGTAAATACCCAAGTATTAAATGTAATTATCCTGACTACTATTCACCCACATTATCCCAATACAAATCCAACAGACGTATAAATCGTTAGTGAACTCCGCGCAATCCAAACCTCAGATCCTCCCAAATGACCTCGATGAACCAATTAGGTGCTTAGGAGGTGAGTCAATAGTTATTTTGTTATTACAGTTCTGATCATCAATGTATTGAGTTTATAGAGTTTTACAATATTTAAGCCTATTTTTCTCATCGCTTGTTCTACCTCCTCAGATACAATCTGCAACTTCCCCAGCTCTTCCAACCCCATATGTCGTTCTTCCCATTGTTCCTCTTCTATGTTATTCTGGATATTCAACAGCTGTTCGAAATGTTCCTTCCGCCTTTCCCTAATATCGGACGGGCTTGTCAATATGTACTATATACTATAGTATATATACTTTATATTTATACTAATATATAATATATACTGAATACTATGGTGACTGGTGAGGGTTCCTTGCTTGCCAAAATTTGTTTATCCTTACTAAGCTGACTCATAAATATATAACTTATAAATGATAAATATGAGTTTAACAAATACCGTATTATATTGGGGAGATAAAATAGTATGAATGTAAAGAATATATATATATATTAATATATATATAATTAATCATTAGTTATATATATTATATTTAATATATATATACTATATTTATATAATGATTTAATAATAATATTTTATAATTTATATATATATATATATATAGTATAGTTAACTTTTATTAAATATATTATTATACATCAATATTAATATATATATATATATATATATTATATATAATACTATTATATATATATATATTAATATAATATTATATATATATATATATATATATTAATTAATATATATTATATTATTATACTATATATAATTATATATATATATATCAGGGGCGTATAAATAGGGTAGGCCGGGTAGGTCAGCTCCTCCCAATATATTTAGGTTTTTAAATAATTTGAAATTAAATGTAAAAGTATACTAATTTTATTAAAATTTATATATAAGTTAAAAAAGAAGCTATTTTCATATCATAAATTAAGAGACTGAAATAACCATTGAATAAATAATTGCTTATAAAATAATAATTGAGTTTATTTAGAAATTTCTCTACGCCTCCACTCTGATTATCTATAGGTGAGAGGTAAAAATCTTAACACCGGAGGACCGAATAGACGACATTTTTTCGTTTCAACTTATAAAGGAAGCGGGCTAGCTGTCTTTCAAGATAGAAGAGCCTTTGAAAAATAATCGATTTAATATATATGAAACTTTTTCGTTCTCTTCCACGTAAATATTTAACGAAAAATGTGTGGCTTCGGTGCAGTTTGTTTGTAAATTTTTGTATTAAAAGTTCTTGAATTGTTCTTAGATATTGTATAATATTAATTTTAATATATATAAAACGTTATGGAGTTTTTTTTAGGCTTATATATATAACATATAATATTAGGTGAAATAATGCAATAATGGAGTAAAGTGTAAGATTTCTACTATTATTATAAAGAAAAAACTCATTTAAAAAAACTATTTATTATATACTAAAACGACAGCTCTATTTTCAAAAAGAATATGAATTAGGCGTTATAAGAAAGTAATTTTTTCATGTCTGGAATCATAGATAAAAATTATGAGTACTTTGGTGATAAGAATATAATGTAAAACAAGCTGTTTCATACAAATTAAATAGGTACGTATATAAAGTTATTAACCTATGGGTTTTTTACGATGTTTTTTCTTATAATAGCATACTAATATTTAATTAAGTATAACTAAAAACTCTATATACTTATTTATATATATATTAATAATATTTATTGATATATATATTAATACTATCCAATTACGAAAAATGTATTATATGTATAATTATTTAACTTATGATTATTATTATAATATAGTCTTATAACTCTGCATTATATTTTTGAAGAGGATATTAAACAAAAAGATTAGTCTATATGACTATAATTTAATATAATAAATGAATATATATATAATAGTTAATAATTTTAAAAAATAATAATAACTATAATAATAAAATAAAAAAACATAAATAATATAAATATATAGTACCCTTTGTGTACATATTTTATTATTTTATAAAAATATATATAAAAATAAAATATATATAGTATTGATATATATTTTACTTTAATTAAATATTCTTATTACCTAATAATATACTATATTTATATATATATATATTATATTATTTATATTATAATATATATAAAATATATATATATATTATTTAATATATATATTTACAGTTCGTCACCACAACCGCTCACGGGCAAAGCCTATTTTAAGGATTTGAGGTTGTTAAACCCGACAGAATTGTAACAACTAACTAAATTACGCAGAATGAGCACAGACGATGCTTAAATAAGTTTTGAAGGTAGATTAAATCTGGAGAAGGAAAACACAGAAGATGGAAGAAGAATTCCACAGAACAGAGGTGTCAGGAAAGGAAGAAAGCACCGCATAGCGATATCTAGTCTGGAGTTAAAATTATCAACACAAAACTCATGTGCCGACATAGCACCCCTTGTGCTACGAGGGCGTCTTAAAGGTAATGGCACGCGTAAGTGAAAGTTTCCCTCGAGCACTTGCCGCTACAGTAAACCTATAGGAAAGAGACAAAAGCACTAACATTCGCGCTAGCAAAGATAGAGGGTTCAAATGAACTAGAAAAGGTACAGGGAACAGCTTTATAGGTTCTTTGTTTGCTTTGACTCGGACCCTATCCAAAGCCTGGTGAAACCTGAGCCCCTACCAGATATGAGAGCAGTACTCCATACAAAGGCGGATAAGACCCTTGTATGTAGCTGGAAGTATACTATGAGAGGAAAAAAAGCCTTCGGTCCAAAAAATAGAACTCTCAGTTTCTTAGAGGCCGCCCTAGAAACAACCATGTGGTGGGAGTTTTCCAAGATATTTTTATGCTTATGTTAAGGCCAAGGATGTTTATTGTCAACAGGAGAGAGAGACGAAAGAACCGTCGAAGGAGATAGGAAAGTTAGAAGGTGTCTTAGAGACGGGAGATTTTGTTAGAAGTTTGGCGTTTTTAAAGAATTTAAATTCACAAGGTTGAGGAGACGACCCCACCCGGAATTCTATCCAGATCATCGAGAATGGAATCGGAAAGAATAAGACAAGAGGCAATTCTAGAAGTAAAAGCATGGAGCAGAATTGAAATTTGAGTTGAAGAATAGAAGGTCGAGTCATTGGTATATGAGTGGATAGGGTTAGATGTGCAGAAGAGAAGATCATTAATGAAAAGCAAGAATAAAAGTAGGAGATAAAAAAGACTCGAGGAACACCCCATATTGACAGAAAAAGAAAGAAGTCCGCCCCATCAAAAACAGCCGATATTGAGCGATTTGGAGAAAGCTAGACTAAAGTAAGCAAAGAGAAGGAAGAAATCCAAAGAAAGGGGAGGCTTGGGAGAGCAGTTGAGCGCGTTGCCATTACCCGCAATGCTTGGATGTGTCAAGCGAGCACAACGCAAGTCTCCCCATAATTCTTAAGGACGGACGAAACCATAAATCTGATAGAAGGAAGGTTATATCACCGTAGACCTCGAGCGCCTTAAGCCGTTTCTGGCGATCGGAAAGAAAGGGATGAGATTCCAGCAGATGATCTAAGATGGAGAGTTGAGAAGGGTTTCAAAATCTAGATGAATACAAGTGGTTAGAGCTATAGGGCAATAGCTAGGAAGAACATAGCGGCTTCCTTTTTTCGGAATAGGATTGGACACACACACATGGACACACATATATATATATATATATATAATATATATATATATATATATAGAAATATATATATAATATATATATATATATATATATATATTATATAATATATATATAATGATATATATATATATATATAATATATATATATATATAGTATATATATATAAATATATATATATATATATAATATAATAATATATATATATATATATATATATATAATATATAATATTATATATATATATATTATATATATTTATATATAATATATATATATATATATATTATATATTTTATATATATATATATATATATCTATTATATATGATATATATATATATATAATTATATATAATATATTATATATACAGTTATTAGTATATATATATATAAAATATTATATATATATATTATATAATTTTGAAGTATATATAATATATATATAATATATTGAGTTATATATATACTATAGTTATACATATATATAGTATAATTATATTATTATTAAATATATATATATATAATATATATTATATTAATATTTATATTATATATAGTATCTATATATATATATTACATATATAAATGTATATTATATATATCATATATAATTATTATATATATGTATATATCAATATATATATATATATATATAATATATTATATATATATTATAGTATATACTATATATATATATATATATATACTATATATTATATTATACATATATACTTACATATATATCTATATATACATATATGTTATATATATATAATATATAATATATATATATAATATTATATATATATAATATACTCATATATAATATAATCAAATATATTAAATATATTATATAACTATATATATATAATACTATATACATATATATATTAATATATATATACATATATATATAGTATATATACATATGTAATAATATATTTATATATATATATATATATATATATATATATAGTATATTATAATATTTATATATTTATATATATATATAAGTATATATAGTATATATATATATATATATATATATGTATATATATATATATATAATATAATATATATATAGATATATATATATATATCATATTATATAAAATATATATATATATATATATATATTATATATATATATATATATATATAATATATATATATATATATTGTGATGAGTCTAGTGACTCATTGCATCTATTTTGATTAACCTTCTAATTTATTTTGCGAAGCAGAAAAGTGTTCAGGTTAAAGGAAAAGAACTCATTGTTTTCGTAAAAGAAGTTCTGGTAAACAGTAGTATCTGAGTTGTAAGGATTCATTACAAATTGTGATTACCAACTTTATAAGGATTGTTACTAGGCTGTTATTATCAGTTTTCCAAGGATCTAGTTACGAGCTGTGATTCCAGCTTTATAAAGGACAAATTCTCCCAAAAAAATTGGTATGTATAGTAAATATAAAGCAATGTTTATGATAGGTTAAAATCTGAAAGTAGGAATAGATTTATGATTTGCTGTTTAGAAATGACGAAATAACGTTTAAAGTTTGTTTAAAATATTTGTAGAAGTTGGGTTTTTAAAGAATTAAATTTCACAAGGTTGAGACACCCCACCCGGAAATTTCTATCCAGATCATCAGAGAAATGGAATTGGAAAGATTTAAGACAAGAGGCAATTCTAGAAGTAAAAGAAGAAGCAGAATTGAAATGAGTTGAAGAATGAGGGTCGAGTCATTTGGATATGAGGTGGATGCAACGTATTTTCCAGAAGAGAAAGATCATTAAGAAAAAGCAAGAATAAAGTAGGAGATAAAAAAGAACTCTGAGGAACACCACTATGACAGAAAAAGAAAGAAGTCGCCCCATCAAAAACAGCGATATTGAGCGATTTGGAAGGCAAAGGCTAGACATAAGTAAGCAAAGAGAAGGAAGAAATCCAAAGCAAAGGGGGAAGCTTGGAGAGCAGTGACGGGACGCGTGCCATACCCGGTTCAAATGCTCTGTTGGAATGTGTCAAGCGAGACAACAGCAAGTTCCCCATAATTCTTAAGGACGGGGAAAACCATTAAATCTGATAGAATAGGGAAAGATAGTATCAACCAGTCAGACCCCTCGAGCGGCCGAAAAAGCCGTACTGGCGATCGGAAAGAAGGAATGAGATTCCAAGAATCGGTCTAAGGACAAACTGAAAGGAGTTGAGAAGGGTTTCAAAGATCTTAGATAGAATACAAGTTAGAGCTATTGGGCGATAGTTAGAAGGATCATAGCGGCTTCCTTTTTTCGGGAATAGGTTGGACATGTGCACACACAATGGACACACATATATATAATATATATATACTTATATATAATATATATTATATATATAGTTATTATATATATATATATACCTCCTATATATTAATATAATATATCTATAATATATTGATATATATAGAATATATAAATAATAAATAAATAATAAAATATATAATTAAATATAAATATAAAAAATAAATATAAATAAAAAATAATAATAATAAAAAACTCACCTAAACTTTAATAATGGCGTTATGAATTATATCACTGTTAATTATATATTAATCCTGACTTGAGAAAGATTTAACCAATTACTATTCCGTATATTGATTTACTTTTAAAGATATAATAATACTCCAAATATATTTATAATATAAGTAGGCTATTTAATTATTCTAGTCAATAAGCTTTTATAATGTATATTATCAGTATCAATTGTTCAGACTTTCCCCTTAATTATAGTATATATAAAGTATATATACTAAATATATATTATATATATGAATATATATATATATAATAATATATATAGTAATAATAAAAGTTTTTTAGGTATATTATATATTTATTTTGAGTAGAATGTTTCCCAAGTATTTTATTCAATACAAAATGGGAAATATATATTTTTAATAAGTATAATATTTAATAATATAATATAAATATAGTGATTATTAATATATTAATGATAGTAGAAATTTTGAGTTGGTGTATATATAATCCTAATACTAGATATAATAATATAATATTATAAAAATAATATGTGATTAAATATGAATATTACGTTTAAAGATAATGTATATTATATGTATAACAATTTATAAATTTTGTACCATTAATTTAGTTGTTTAATAAATTTAATACTAGTATATTGATACTCAATAGGTCTTCTCTCTGATATCATAGATATATATATATTCCTTATATAATATATAAATATTATATAGTCGCCTGAGAGAAGAAATATTATAATTAGTATGTTAGTATAAGGTTACTTAATTATGTTTTGACACTAAATACCTATCTCACAATATTTATTAAAGAAATAAATGAATCGTTTAAGAGTACCCTATATATTAATTAAATATATAAGTAAAATTATATATATATATATGTGTATGGATATAATATTAATAAATAATTTTATGGCAGATAAATAAATATATATATATAGTATATATATATATGTTATTATATTTATATTATATATTATATATATATATTATCTATATTATAAATAAATATATGTATATAAAACGTTATATACTGAGATTATATACATTATATACTTATGCAATTCTGTTAGAATTATCTTAATAGTATAATAAAAATAATTATACCAAATATAATAGATTATAAAAATAATAAATTATTAAAATAAACTATATTTATAAATTTTTTGTGATATTGATATATATATGATAATATAATATATATATATAAGTTAAAATAGTGATTATACTTGATGACTTATACATTAATTGTGTTGAACGTTCTAAAATATAACATTATCCCAGTATATAAAATACTTAAATAGATAAAAATGATTAATATACTATAATAATATATATTATCTTATTTATTGTTTTCCTAATTATATTAGTTGTACGTTAGACTCATGAAACTATGCCGAGTATAGGTGATAGCTCAGAGAGCGTAGCTCTATTGTTCCCTAGGTACTGATAGTACTTGGAATGATATAAAATGAGTATACTAAAGTGAGTACTTTTTCTGCAAGTATATATGTGTACATAACCAAATTAAATTACTCTTTTACTCTCACTATTCTCATCATACATCTGAAATATTTTAATTGCTATGTCCTTCTGAATATAGGACTTATCAATTTCAATATCATTTTATTCATATCTAGATAAGATATTATATAATTATAAGGAGCTCAAAATGAATATAAATCTACCAAGATATTTACTGGATATATTTATATATATGATATATATGATATATTAGTATATTTTATCAAATAAGTAATCATAAAAGTAGCATATTATTATAATATTATTAATACGTTATATATGTAGTATATATATA
Organism: Trachelipus rathkii; assembly: GCA_015478945.1. NCBI lineage: Eukaryota > Metazoa > Arthropoda > Malacostraca > Isopoda > Trachelipodidae > Trachelipus > Trachelipus rathkii. The sequence goes on along the minus strand of JABUQX010052651.1, from coordinate 11,869 downwards.
ATATATGATAGTCTATATGAACAATAACTGTATAAATTTTATATTATATATAATTGTTCTATTAGTCAGTTTGAGCTCACTTGTCATCCATCCAAATACTTCTATTTACAAACACTAGAACACTTTATTCTTAATTATGGTAATTTTCCTTTAACTGGAACTCTTTCAAATCGAGGTTCTGGATGAAAGACCGCAACTCTAGTATCTAGTTTTATCACGTGGTTAAAAAAGAAGAGAGTTCTAATGAGATAAATCCAAGAGTTAGAGTAACTGAGCAACGACCTCTGAAAGAGATTAATTAACAATGAATATGCTAGGTATTGAGCGCTGCGAGCTTTATAAGGATTGGTCTCACTCTTAGGCTACTTAAATTATCAGTTCTTTCCTACGACAAATCGAGATTAGCGAGCTAGTGATTAACCTATCTCTTTACTAAAGGACAAATTCCTCCCAAATAAAATATATAGCGTATGTATAGTAAATAAATAAAAGACAAATGATTTAATACGAACTAGGTCTAATTTATCAAAATTGAATAATAACTATGAATTTTTTATGATTAGCCTAATTAGACCTCTGTTTAGGAATATACGAAGATAACGTCTTATAGTTCGTGTGTATAGGAAAAATAACTATCAGTCGTTAATAGTAAAACAGAGCTGTTTGAGATAAAATGCAATTATTCAGATTGTCAGGTGTGTGTGATAAATAAACTATAATGAGTTGAGAGTAACGAATATGTGTTGAAGAAATGTTTAGATCTCTGTACTATAAGGCAAATAAATATACTAACAAGATTAATTATAAATTTAGAAAAAAATATGTTTCTAATTAATTTAGTGTTTTAAAGGACAGATGAAAACTTGTTATAGTTGAATTCATATATAAAAAACGGAAGATATAGTGTTATGAGTAATGTTAAAGCTATAATTAGAGAAACATAGTAATCTAATATTAGGAATAGGAATATAGTGAATAAGGGATTATATAATACAACTCAATTTAATAATTTAATTATATAATAATTAGAGAGAAAGTATATATGAGTATTAATATTTTTCTAAACAAGAAAGTGATTCACATAATAATAATATTAATACTTATTTATTAATATATAATATATATTTATTTATAATAAATACCAATATTTATAATTAACTATAGATATTATTTTAAGATTATTATGAATATTAGTATGTTGTTAGAAAATTGTGTAGTTGTGGAGTGCTTGATGATGTATAGTAGCTTTGTGTTAATTATGATACATACATCAGTTTTACTAAAGCAATTAACGAAATGTAGTAATAATGGAATTCATTTTTTAATAATTAATGGGATTATTACATATTGTGGAAAAGGTTATCGCAGGCGTAAAAGGCTATCAGCACCACGATTTTGAGGTGATATAACGTAATAGGTCAAGCACAATCAGATTATTTTATTAAGTTTAATATTAATTTATATATAACTTTAATAAAAATATATTATTTTTACTAGTTAATAATTAATTATTTATTTGTTATATAAATATGTATTATTATTGATCTTATATTTCCCAAACTTATAAAATATATTAAGTATATATATTATTATTTATTATATATTATATTTCGTCCTTTATGTTTATTAGTGTAATCGGAGGTAGGACTAGATGGCACGTGAAAGATGGCAAACTGAAAGTGTAAATAGAATATTATAATTATTTATTATGTTGTATGCTCAGTGAGTATACAGTATTTGCTTATAACCTGTGTTAAAAATATTTCTAAATTAATTATCAGTATTTAAGAGATTTATTTAATTATTCCTACTTTCATCTATTATTATATTTTATATTATTATTATATTATTATTTATTATTTATAATTTCTTTATTATTAATTATTTATTATTATGATTAATTTTCATCTAATTTATCATATTTTAATCTCTAATTATTTGTACTATTGTTAATGTAATAATACTAATATAAATTTCAATATGATATTATTAATAGATATAATTATGAATAAATACTGTAGATTCATTTTCTATTATATTTTAGTATATATTATTATTATCATTATTACTTTTATTAATAATATAATTATTATTATTATTATTATGTGAGTGTTATTGATTATTTATTATTATTAATTATTATTTATTATCCCTATTGATTATGTTTAATCTATTTATTTCATTATTTTTCTTTATTGTTACAACTTTTTACTACTATAGTTATGATATATAAATATGTTTATTAATTTTTATTATAAACTGTTAATTAAATTTTTTTTTAATGTAAAAGCTTATATAATAAAATTTAAATATATTAGATTATTAATAATCGATTATCTCATTATTTATTATTCGGGTGTAAACCCAATTCAATACATTTCTGTGATTAAACCTAAGAAAAAACTACTATTTAACATTCAATCGAACCCGACCTGTTCAAATACCCTTATTAGTTTCCGTATCCCACATTACATATTCTGTAATAGTATAACTCCGTAGATACTATTAAAAATAGTGAGTTTTTAAAAAATAATAGGAAAAGTATTCATTATTTAAAATGAGTTTTTTTTAATTATTTACAGATTTAAAAGATTTAAATAAATTTTTTAGAGGTAGTAAAAGATTTCAGCATGAATAATAAGTTTTTATTTTAGTTTCACATATTTATATATTATTAACCCTTCTTCATTGAAAGTGGATATGTCAAGGGTGTCAAGCTCGTATCATTGGATGTTTATAGTAAGTGATATTTTTTTTAAATTTCTGTTAAAAAGGATAAGTAATTTTATTAATTTATTTATTTTTTATGTTCTTACTATCACTTACAGGCACTTCCGTATTAAAGGAGAGGGTTTAAAATTTAAAACAACAAACAGTTAATGCAGGTAATTCAATCTTTCAATAAATGAAAGAACATAGATCTCCATGGATCTACTGACAAAAAATTGATTTCTTGCGGAAAACAATTCTATTAACTTCTGCTGGTCTGCCTATCTTCCTATCATTTGCCTTAATAAATCTGTAGCTAATACTCTTGCTGAAAAGGTTAATCACTTCTTTATATCTCCTTATTAATTTTCGAACTTGCGCTTGTGCTCATATAAGAATTAGGATGTAGTTATGCAAAGAGGAATCTTTCCACAAAATTGAAAATTTAGAGCAGGGTTGTGGAGTCGCGGAGTCGGTAGTTTTGAAGAGAGTGGAGTCGGAGTCAGCAATTTTGAAAAGGGTGGAGTCAGAGTTGGTTTTTTTGAAGAGGGTGGAGTCAGAGTCAGAATCAGTAATTTTCAAGAGTGGAGTCGGAGTCAGCAATTTTCAAAAGGGTGAAGTCGGGGTCGGTAATTTTGAAGAGGTCGGAGTCGGAGTCAGTAATTTTGAAGTTGGTGGAGTCAGAGTCAGAAAATTTTTGAACCGACTCCACAACCCTGATTTAGAGTGATGTCACTAAAATATGGTAAAAAATTAAAACTAGGCATATTTTGCAAAATAGAGCCACTCTACTTGCTAGTTGCCATAGGATTTAAAGTTGTTTGAACCAATCCTCCTTCCTTTCATAATTTTTGTGTTTAAAAACTTTGAAGCTCAATATGTTTTAATTTTATGTGGATTGACTCCTTTTTGCATACCTATCATCCAATTCTTAGATGAGCACAAGTGCAAGTTTGAAAATGAATCAGGAGAAATAAAGAATTGATTAAGCTTTTCAGCAAGAGTATTAGCTGCAGATCTACCACAGCAAATGATTGGAAGATAGGTAGACCTGCAGAAGTTAATAGAGTTGTTTTCCCGCAAGAAATCAGAATTTTTGTCAGTAGAACCTAGGAGATCTACATACTTTCATTTATTGAAAGATTGCCAACTCTTTTAAATGATATCCTGGTAGCTATTTTGAGCTAATTTATAGATTACCACTGATAAGAGAAATAGATTTTTTAATATCTGTGATGCATATTTTCATAAAACTTTGGTGTTTGGGTAGTAAAAGATGAACAATCTATTAATTTCATTGAAGTTTACAACCTTCACTATTTTGTGGACACCAAAGTGTTCTCAAAGCCAAAGCAGTAGTAATTCCTGGGGTAGTTAGCATTGAAGCTACTACTCAAAGCATCCTATATCGTGATTATTGAAACAGATACTCGTAGAACAGTTTGGTGTGGCAGGAGAGGGTATAAAACTAACAGCTATGAGATTTAACACTTTTGCTTCATTTTTGGGTTTCTTTCATCGCTTTGTTTTGTCATCTGATTAATAAAGGCATATCACAAGATCCATATAAACTACTTTCCTTGATATCTTGTAAAATATCAACAAAATTTAAGATAAGGAGAAATAAAGGCATATCACAAGATCCATATAAACTACTTTC
>JABUQX010052651.1:0-2500 GCA_015478945.1 Trachelipus rathkii | reverse complement strand
AGATTGTAGAAGTTGGGTTTTTAAAGAATTGAATTTCAAGAAGATTGACGACCCCATCCGGATATTCTATCAAGATCAGGAGAAAAGAATCAGAAAGATTAAGATGAGGCAATTCTAGAAGTAAGGGATCAGAGTGAAATGAGTTGAAGAATTAGGGGTCGAGTCATCAGCATACAAGTGGATAGGGGATTAGATATTACTAGTGAGAAGATCATTGTTGTAGGAATGCAGTAGGAGATAAGAGGCAGAACCCTGAGGAACACCACTATTTACAGAAAGGAAGAAGTCAGCCCCTTCAACAAAAGCCGATGTTGTGCGATTTAGTAGAAAACTAGACATAAGTAAGCAAAAGAGAAGGAGGAAGCAGGAGGGAGCTTGGAGGGAACAGTGCTTGGCGTTGCCATACCCGGTCAGAAATGCTTTGGACATGTCTAGCGCCACCACATAAGTCTCCCCGTAGTTCCTAGGGCGGAAAACCATAAATCAGTAAGATAGGAAAGTACCTAATAAGCCAGTAGACCTCCTTGAGCGCTGGCTTGTACTGACCATCAGAGATATTGAGATTCCAGATGATCTAAATGAGAGGAGAAGCGTTTCAAAGATCTTAGATAAAATACTAGTGAGAGGCGATAGTTAGGGATCAGAAGCGGCTCTTTTTCGAATCGGGTTGGACATAATGCTCCAGCATTGAGGGAAAGTGTAGTATTAAACATACGAGAATATAGTTGAACGAGGGCGGGGCCAGAATGGAAGCACAGTCACTCAAAATTCGGGGGAGGAACGCATCTAGGCCACCCCGCCTTCCTAACATTTATAGATTTCCGAAGCCCATATATATCGAATGTAATTTTAGGGAAGGGATAGGACATGTGAGAGGAGAAGGAGGACTAAGAGGAATGCCAGAATCGTCCAGGGTTGAATTAGAGGAAAATAGGAGGCCAATGAGATTGGCCTTTTCAGTTGGAGAATAATCAACAGAACCATCAGGTCGAATAAGAGGAGGAAAGGCAGATTTACAGAAGTGTTAGAGATGTTTTTGGCAAGGGCCAGAAAGATTTCTAGTAGGAGAACCAAGGAGGGGTTAGCTCACCTTTCGTTTGATGAATACTTTGCTCTTGAAGTATCTTTGCAACTATTTCTAGCTGAATGAAAATTCTCAAGAATGATAAAAGAACGAGAATTTTTCCACTCCTGATACTCACTGTCTCTAGCCTGAATATCCAGAGAACAAGCACGACCGAACCATGGATTACGAGGAGAGAAAGATTTCGTCGAAGAAGGAATGAATCTGCTCATCCCTTCAACGATTACAGCTCCCACCTTATCGGGAGAAGCCGAAGCGTCACCAGAGTCAATGCAGTCATTCAATTATATTGGCGTGGGAATCGGCCTTGGGGCCCCAATCGGCCCCGATCAAAGTGCCAGAAGAAACGCTTAGAGCAAGATGGGCTGTTGGAGAGAAAGTATTAAAGTTAAGAGATATAAGGCTGTGGTCAGATTTACCAATAGGAGCGAAGGTGGTGTATTTATAGAGAGAAGGACTAGTGGTGAAAATAGGTCAAGTGTGTTCAAGAATTGGTTGGGACAATCCGGAATGTGCGTGGGTTCTTTAGTTAGTTGCTCCAGATCATTGAGAATACTGAATGACTCGGCCTCCTCCCCACCTAAATCAGTATGAGAGGACCCCAACCATTCAGTGTTGTGTACATTGAAATCCCCTAAATAGAAGACCTCAGTATTTGAATGAGAAGATATAACAGTCTCGTTAAAAGTAGTAGGATATTTAAAAAAGTCGTGAAAATCTGTTCTGTTAGGAGAACAGTAGCTTAGAAACTACAAGATTATTGTAGTAGAAGGAAGAAAGATTTTAAGCCACAGAACATTGAATAGTAGCGTATTTTTATTTTGTCTTTTCAGCTGATTCATTGAGGTCTCTTTTTATTATTTTTATTCTTTATAGTGCAGCTAGTTAAAGAATCTTCTTGTAATTGTAATTATGTTGTGGTAGGTTTTCGTTCCCACCACAATAGATAAATTGCTTTACTCACCAGCCTTCAATTGGGGTGTAGTTCTGCAATCTTCTGGAAGAGCCCAGCCCTGGGAACCGATGTCGCTCCTCGAAGTCTGCGCGATCTTCCTTGTGCTGTGGGAAATAAAGATGAATATATGTAATTGAAATGCGCAGTGGAAATTTCGTTTTTATCGTTGCTCTGCTAAGTACTCTGCTCTTTCTTTACCTGATTCCGTTAATGATTGTATATTTCTTTCTTGTCTAAATATTCCTGAATAGTTACTCTCCTCTCTTTACTTCGCTTCTGGTTCGGCCCGTTTGTGTGTTTTTTTTTTTATTACTTGAAAGTTGGTCTTTCCGATTTCTTTCTATCTTTACTTTCCTTCAACGTCCACTCCTTGCACTAATTCCCATAAAAATACAAGCGCTAAAATATTTGTTCTCTACAAGACTTCGGATATCAAGATGTCAGTATTACAGATATAGTCA
>JABUQX010052650.1:0-32078 GCA_015478945.1 Trachelipus rathkii | reverse complement strand
CCCTAACTTGCGAAAACTGAGAAAAAAAAGGAGATTTTTAGAGAAAAAAGGTAAGACACTTGGCTTTGTTTCACTTTTGAATTTCTGTAACAAATAGAGTTTTAATTAAAGAAGTATAACTTCTTTGAAATAATAATCTTTCAATTCAATTTGTATTTTATATACTTTGGCCGCCCCTAACTACAGAAAAAAATTATTATACCGATGTTATATAGTATTATATATATATATTATATATATATATTATAATATATATATATATATAATATATTATTATATATAATATATATATAGTATATAGTATATATATATAATAATATATATATTACAAATATATATATATTCGCATATATATATATATTATAGTAATATAATAATATATATATATATCGTATATATATATTCGCATATATATATACATATATATATATATATATATATATATATATAAATATTTAATATATATATATATATATATATATATATTATTATATAATATATATATATATATATATATATATATAATATATATATATAATATATATATATATAATAAATACGTAGTTTTGATAGTACTAGGTTATATATTTTTTTCTTCGTCTTTTTAACTTTAGTTTTTAGTGTTTCTATTTTTTTTATTTATTTTAAAAGGGTTTTTGCACAACACCTACGTATTTAGTTGCATATTATTTTAATTTATACATATTTAGTTTTATGTTGAATGATTTTAATTTTTTTTTGTTCGTAAATTTGTTAGGGTATGTGAATGGAATGCGTGTTTTTTAAACTTTCTAGATTTTTTTCAGTTTTAACATATTTATTGTAAATACGGTTTTAGCATTTTAATCATTTACGTTTTTTAGTGAATGAACAATTTTAATCTGATTTCAGCTTTCGTTTTTTGTCTGTCTGTTTTTGTCTGTTGTTGTTGTTGTTGTGGGTGTGTGTGCGTGTGTAATGGCAGGTTTGCACAGACGCGGGCTCTCTATCGACTTTACCAACATCCGCGGCTTACTCTCTAACTCTTGCATACCGTGGAACACCACCTCTTCTAACTCTAGCCCAACCTTTTGCTCCTGTCGAGACCCAGGATGGCTAGGAATTCATCCTCTAACTCGTTTAATATGTCCAACTATAACTTATTTCATAATTTCCGTCTAAAGGGTGGAGTATGTGCCTATGTTAACATAAACACTCCTGTAACACGTCTCGTGAATCTCGAATCTCCTAATTTCGATGTTCTATGGCTTAAAATCTATCTTCTCCCTTCTACTACACAATAATCTTGGTGCTTCTGCTACTTGCCCCGTAACAGAACAGATTTTCACGCCTTTTTTGAAATATCTTTTACTACTTCTCACCGAGACTGTTATATCTTCTCATCCAAATACTTGAGGGTCCTCTATTTAGGGATTTCAATGTACATAACACTGAATGGGTTGGGGTCCTCTCATACCGATTTTAGGTGGGGAGGAGGCGAATCATTCAGCATTCTTCAACGATCTGGAGCACTAATTAAAGAACCCACACCCACCCCGGATCGTCCAAACCAATTCTTGAAACCACACTTGACCTATGTTTCACCTACTAGTCCTTCTCTCTTAAAATACACAACTTTCGGCTCCTAACGGTAAATCTGACCACAACCTTATATTCTTAATTTTAATACTTTTCTCTCCCAACAGCTCCATCCTGGCCTACGCGTTTTTTCTAGGCACTTTGATCGGACCGATTGGGGGGCTTGCGTCGCTTCTACGCGAACTATAATTGGAGTGACTGCTTTGTCCTTCTGTGACGCTTCGACCTTCTGCCGATAAGTGCGGAGCTGTAATCGTTTACTGGATGAGGCAGGGTTCATTCCTTTTCGACTAAATCTTTTCTCTCCTCTATCCATGGTTCGATCACGTGCTTGCTTCTCTGGCCATTCAGGCTAGAGACAGTGCGTATCGGGAGTGGAAAAATTCTCGTTCTCTATCACTCTTGCTAATTTTCATTCTGCTAGAAATCGTGGCAGGGATACCTTCGACGAGCAAAGGCGGGCTTCATTAAACGAAAGTGCCGCCGTAAACCTCCTTGGTTCTCCCTACTGACAAATCTTTCTGGCCTCTTGCCAAAAACCATCTCTAACAACTTCTGGTAAATCTGTCTTTCCTTCCTCTTATTCGCCTTGGGTTCTGTTGCAATTCTCCAACTGAAAAGGGCCAATCTCTTCGCCTCCTATTTTCCTCTAACTCAACCCTGGACGATTTCTGGCATTCCTCATTCCTCCTCCTTCTCCTCTCAGTTCAAATTATGCCTTTGCCTTAATTACATCGATCGGGCTGCATGGGCTCCCTGAAATCACGAACGTTAGAAGGCGGGTGGCCCGGATGGCATTCCCCCCGAGTTTTGAGGGAGTGTGTTTCTGTGCTATCCCCGCCCCTCGGTCAACTATATTCTCTATTTTTCAATACTAACACTTTCCCTCAGTGTTGGAAGCACGCACATGCCCAACCTATTCCGAAAAAGGAAGCCCTTGATCCTTTCTAACTATCGCCTATAGCTCTTACTGTTATTCTATCTAAGATCTTTGAAAACTCTTCTCAACTCTCATTTCTTAGATCATCTGATCTCATCACTTCTTTTTGATCGCCAGTACGGCTTTCGGCGTCGAGGTCTACTGGCGATATACTTGCCTATCTCACTGATTTATGGGTGTTCCGCCCTTAGGAAACTACGGGGGAGGACTTGCGTTGGGCGCTTGAAATATCCATAAGCATTTGACTCGGGTTTGGCACGGTCACTGCTCTCCAAAAGCTCCCCTCCTTTGGGTTTCCTCTTCTCTTTGCTTACTTATCTAGTTTTCTTTCAAATCGCCTCAATATCGGCTGTTGATTGATGGGGCGACTTCTTTCTTCCTTTTCTGTCATAGTGGTGTTCCTCAGGGTTCTGTCTTATCTCCTCTTATTCCTACTTTCATAAATTATCTGTTCACCTTCACATGTATAACTCTAAATTGTCAAATGCGATGTCTCGATCCATAATTCTTCAACTTCATTTCAATCTGCTCCTCTTTTACTCTGAATTGACCTTCTCGTTCTTAATCTTTCCGATTCCAATTCTCGCTGATCTGGATAAATTTCCGTGTGGGTGTTCTCAACCTTGTGAAATTCAATTCTTTAAAACTCCAACTTCTACAAAATCTCCCTCTCTAAGACACCTTCCAACTTTCCCATATCTCTTTCGACGGTTTCTCTCGTCTCTCCTGTTGACAATATAAACATCCTTGGCCTTAACATAAACAAAAAAATGTCTTGGAAACCTCACATCACAACGGTTGCTAGGGCGGCCTCAAAGAAACTGGGAGTTCTGTTTAGACTGCGAGACTTTTTTTCCTCTTCTCATTACTCCAGCTATACAAGGCCTCATCCGCCCTTGTATGAGTACTGCTCTCATATCTGGGGGGCTTCTGGTTTCGCCCGGCTTTTGGATAGGGGTCGAGTCAAAGCCAAAAGGCTTATAAGCTGTTCTGTATTTTCCAGTTCACTTGACCCTCTATCTTGCGGCGCGATGTTGGTGCTTTATCTCTGTCCTATAGGTACCGCAGCGGCAGGTGCTCGAGGGAGCTTATCACTCGCGTACCTCCACCTTACGTCGCCCTCATAAAACTAGGGTGCTGTGTCTGCACATGAGTTTTGTGTTGATGTAGGTAACTCCAGGCTAGTCGCTGCGGTGCTTCCTTCTTTTCCTGCCACATCGTTCTGTGGAATTCTACTTCCATTCCTGTGTTCCTACTGAATTTAATCTTCCCCACTTTAAAGCCTGCGTCTGTGCCCATCTTCTGCGTAATTTAATTTAATTGTTAACTTCTGAGGCGTGTAAACACCCCCTACTTGAATAGGGCTCTGGCCCGTGAGTGGTAGTGACAACTGTAAAAAAAAAAAAAAAAAAAAAATATAATAATATAATATATATATAAATATATTTTAATATATATATATATATATTTTAAATAAATAATATATATAATATATATATATATATATATATATATATATATATATATATATATATATAATAATATATTATATAATATATATATATATATATATATATATAATATAATATATATATATATATATATATATATATACGGTATATATAATATATATATATATATATATATATATATATATATATATATATATATATATTATATATATTATATTATATATATATATATATATATATATATATATATATATATATATATATATTATACTAATATATATTATATAATATATATATTATATATAAACTTTTCGCAAGGTTCTGAGAAGAGAAAGCGAATCAGCCCTAGCCCTCCTGGGCCTAGTGATAGCGGAAAAGAGAAGGTAGTTTCTGATCCACAATCAGAGTTGGGTCCTTCAACTTCAAAGCAGAAGGTGTATGAGGAACACAACGACTTAGGGAAATGGGTAGGGAAATCCTGTGTTATGCCGTCTGACACAAAAAGAGAAATGCTGAAAAATCATTGGAAGCCTCCTCCAAGTTATGATTTTGCAACTGACGCCACACATCTCAAAAGGAAATTCGTGCATAGTTGGGTTGAAAGGTATTCTCCCTGGCTGGTATATTCAAGATATTTGAAGGGAGTACTCTGTCTGCATTGCGTTCTCTTTCCCGCAAGGACTATACAAGGAGTTCAGAGTTCCTTTGTTGTGAAACCCTTCAAGAATTCGAGAATATCCATGAAAATTGCAAGAGCCATGTTGAAAGTAGGTGGCACTTAGAAGCTGCACTAGCAGCGAAATCCTTCTTGGAAGATGTAGCAGTGGACATGCAAATGGTAACTGGACATCAGGCGCTCTTAGCAGAAAACAAAAATTTAATTTCATCTGAAATAACAACAATTATTTTTTGTGGGGTACACGATTTACCTCTACGAGATGCAGAACAACTTGAAGGGATTCTCGAAGATCTAATTCGCGCGCTCGTCGGTGGTTCGAATGAGTTGAAACGCTCTTCATGTGTGCCAAAAAATGGTACTTACAAATCACCAAGAATACAAAATGAACTTATTGATTGTGTGGAAGTGTTGTGACCGACGTGATCATTGCAGATGTTAAGAAAGCATATACATATTCTGTCTATAATTTTTCTACGAGCATGTCACACAAACAATTTTCTATTGGAATCAGATTTTCTGTTGAGACGGCAATGTGCGTTCTGAAGGATTCATTGGATTTGCATTATTAGAAGCCATGGATGCAAAATACATAGCAAGTGCTATTGATTGTTTCCTTGACAAGAAGGCCAAGATCCAAACAAGTGCGTTGGACAAGATTACGATGGCTGCTCAGCTATGACAGGGAAAGAAGGAGGAAGTACAGAGAATAATGAGAGAAAAAATACAAAAAAGCTTTATATTTTCATATGTGCGAGTCATCACTGAAATCTTGTAGTAATAAACGATCTGAACCCTGTATCTGAACTCCACAAAACTGTATCCACTATTAAAGGCATTATCAATTTCTTTCGTGAATCCGTTTTGAGAAGAAAATACATACGCAGTATTCCAGCGTTTTGCGAGACGCGATGTTCAGAAAAATACCGTATAGTATTTCAATATTCATGACACATTATGTGGATATAGTGCAGGGTCTGTAAAAAATTGACAAAAGTAGGTAATATTGCTACAAGAAAAAATGCATTTCAGTTGTATTGTGCTGCCCCAAAACCTGTTTTTCTTATTTCAACCGCATTATAGCCAAATATTTACTTTGTTGGAACCAGTCGTGAATAATCTACAGTCGAAGAGTTTAGACCTTCATAAATGCTCGAACCATGTGAAGAAAATTCTTCCACTTGTGAAAGATCACCACTCAAACAGCAACGATACGATAAAAGAAATTTATACAGGATAAAGCAGATAGGTGAAAATCTTATGATTGATCTTCAGCCACCAAGAGTGGTGGATTGCCAGAAACATCGTTTGAATCCTTCTGCTACCACCGATGAAGAATATTGGATGAGGACTATTCTAATACCATACATGGATTCTTTCACAGTTTACTTATAGAGTAGATTCTCCGAAGAGAATTATCTTTATTACTTCATCCGTCGCTGATGTTTGCCCTTGCGCATAAGGAATTTGAAGAGAAAATCAAAGTATTGAAGACTTTTATGAACTGAGAGGACTTCAATGCGAGGCTGAACTCTGGTATGTGAATTGGAGGGAGAAGAAACTCGACCGTGAGAAACTAAAAACTTTATAAATAGTTGAAGTGATCAAGGAAGTAACGGCATTTTTCCCAATAATTAAAAATGCCTTATATCAATAGGTCAACCATGTTCAACAAGCACAATTGAAAGAACATTCTGCACTTTAAGAAGAGTTAAAACATGGAAAAGTCGACGATGACCGAATCCAGATTGAATGGACTTTGTCTCTTGGGTGTTAACAGAAAATTAGTTTTGGAGAAGAAAGCTGAAATTGAACTGGCAGTTGTCGAAAAATTTTCTGCAAATCCACGACGTCTAATGTTGTCGTAGTACCAACTACTTTAAGTCCATAAATCGAAGAAATGTAAGACAGATTCTGTAATTTTCTTTTTAAATTGAAAACTTTTTTTTAAAGAAGTAATTTATTATAAATAAGAAAAAAAAATTATAAAAATTAACATGTATATTTTAGGAGGTAAATGTAATTTGTAAATATTATATCAATATATGCTGTCAACCCTTGGCTGAGAGTGTTTGGAAAAAATGACTTTTATTTTCAATCTATTTTGGCCCTCCCCCCCCCCTAACGAAAATTCTGCGTGCTCCCTTATATATATATATATATATATATATATATATATATATATATATATATATACTTATATATATTTATAATATATATATTTTTATATATATATATATTATTATAAATAATATATATATATATATATAAATATATTAAATATATCATATATATATATATATTGGTGGGTTTCACGTTGGTGCTGTAAGTTTCTTCTTCGATCTGGTCTTCTGCTGGAGCTGCTTCTATTGTTTGCTATATTGCTTCTTTTCCCAGTGACCAGTTATGCAATTGAAGTAGTTCGTCTCCGTCTTCTTGGATTTTTCTGTTTGGATTTTTTCTTTTTCATCTTGAGCTTTCTTGTCTGAAATGAACTTCTTTTTTGGGGTTTTTAATTGATTTTAAGGTTAAACGACTTATCTTATGGGATTTTTTTTATTTAATTACAATTTTTATATATTTTATTAAAAATTGAATAAGAATACATATAAAACTTTCGTTGCAAATCGCAACAGTTGAAATAAGTTCATGAAAAAAATACATATTAAATTTTTTTTGCAGTTCTTATCTGCAGAGTATTGTATAAAAACGTGGTGAATATTTTACAAAAACATTTGATTTACTATATATATTTCGAGCCCTAAAAGCGGAGCTATTATACACTAAAACGAACTTTTGTTAATGTTGCTCAGTAAATGACGTGGTCTTCATTGAAGTAGAATCAAAATCTGAATGAGTTCGGTAGGCATGTATGAAGCATGATGTTGATTTTATCTAGTGTATTTTGAAGGAAGTATGAATCACAAAGAAGAATGCAGCTTGAATGAAGATATATGCAGTGATAGTGGTATGAAGTCATCCGTTGTAGTAAACATATCACTATATTGAAAATGATTCCTCTTCATTCCTCTAAAATAACCAATATATATATATATATATATATATATATTATATATATATATATATATAAAAAAAAAAAAATATATATATATATATATATAAAATATATATATATATATATATATATATATATATATATATATATATATAATATATATATATATATATATATATATATTATATAATATATTAATATATATATAGGAGCAGGATATGTGGTCCCAATTGTATAGTACGTACTACCAAATACATACTGATGATGATTCATGTCTTCAGATTATCCATCCATATATAGTATCAGTGATATGCGGCTCCCAATTGATTTAGACATAATCCAATACATGGATGAATCTTTCTTATATTCTAACCAAAAGAGCTGAAAATAGAGACAAAAATGGAAGTTCATTCATGAGAGATGTGAATTTGTTGAGTCATTCCATTTATTGAGCAGTTAGAATTCACAGTGTCGACGGAAATAGTCACGTTAAAAGCGGAGACTAATAAGTCTGGGTATGAGCGGTGTGACTGTTCTTATCGTTTTTCACCATTCAGAATAATGCTTGATAGTGTCAGAGAGTGTTGATAGAAATAATCGCGTTAAACTGAGGCTGGTAGGCCTGGGTATTAACGGCGTGACAGTTTCCCCATCTTCATCGGTCTATATGGTGCCTGAGGTTTTGTTGTCTGAAAGCATCTTTTAAAGAATGTTCTTCTTTCCGGGATCACCAATTATATAGGAAGTGTAGTTTATTATTATTATTATTATTATTATTATTATTATTATTATTATTATTATTATTATTATTATTATTATTATTATTATTATTATTATTATTATTATTATTATTATTATTATTATTATTATTATTATTATTATTATTATTTAGGTTTCTTTCTTCTTTTCTAACAATATTATAGGTTGTTAGTTCTTGATGGTTTCAAAAAGTCATTGGTGGATTTCATGTTGGTGCTTGATGTTTTTTCTTCAGTCTGATCTTCTGTTGAGGGCTGCTGCTGCTGCTGCTTGTTATTATGCTTCTTTTCCCAGGGTGAGCAGTTATGTAATTAAAGTAGTTCGTCTCCGTCCTTTTTTTGGATATTTCTGTTTGGAATTTTTCTTTTTCTTCTTTTTCATCTTGGGCTTTCTTGTTTGGAACGAACTTTTCTTTTTGGGTTTTTAATTCGTTTTAATGTCAAACGACCTATCTTATGGAATTTTTGAAATTTTATTGGAATTTTGATATATTTCTGTTAAAAATTAATATAGTATAGTTATTATTATACTATACTTATATATATATATATATATAATATATATATATATATATATATATTATATATATATATATTATATACTTATGAATATATATATATATATATATATCATATATATATATATAAAACTTTCGTTGCATATCGTAACAGTTGACATAAGTTTATAAAATAAAATTATACATATTAAAATTGTATTGGCTCTTATCTGTTTTTTTAATATTGTACAAAAAAAACGTGTTGAATATATACAAAAAAATATTGTTTATATATATATTACTAATATATATATATATATATATATATATTATATCTAAGCAATCACGTATAAATTTTAATTGTAACTTTTTAGTGCGTCCTAATATCATTTTTGAACGATATCGAAGAAATAATTTGCGAAGGTTAAAATCTAACACAGTTACACCGGGCATTTTTTTATAGTATAGATTTTACCAAACTTTAAAACGTTTGCAAATATTTACTAAGGTTTGATTGCCCTTTAATTAATTCAACTATTCATTAAAACTTTTTAATTAAAACATATTAAAATATTTCACAAAACAATTTAATTAATTTGACATTGCTATATAACAATAATATAATGCCCAAAATGACGGGCCCACTCTAGCTTTCGTCTGTTCTTTCTTTCAGACCTTGTTCAAGAGTAAGAGTTCATTCCATAAATTTTAAGCAAAGAATAAATTTTTTTAGTTGGATGTTATTTTTTTTATTTTTCTTGACGATCCTAATGCTATATTCTGAATGAAGTCTATTTTTAGCTCACCGTCTTGTTTATTGAAGTTTCCTGAATTTTTTATGAAATATGCTTCAATAATTTTTCTTTTATTGATTTGTGGGGCAGAGGAGATTGGTTGCATATTTTGAATATCTATTGTATGATTCCGGGTTGATCTGTGTGTTACCAACGCTGAATTAATTCTGCCAGATAGCAAATCTTGTTTGTGTTGCTCTCGACGCCTTTCAAAATCATTTGTCTCGCCATAATATGAGTCAGAACAGTGTAAACAAGGGACACGGTAAACCACAGGGCCTGTTTTTATATTCGCGGATTTCTGGGGACAAAGCAGCTTTTTTAGCAGTAAATTATTGGAAGGAACAATATTAACATTTTGAGGGATAAACTTTTTTATGGGACCCAAAGGGATATGGGGGAGGGGCAAAAAGGAACTAGTAGGTTTTTCTCTTGTGTTAACTCCTGAATAAAACTTCAATTTGGCTTTGTGAAAAGCTTTATTGATACAGTGAATGGGATATTTTAAATTTTTAAATGTATTAAATATAAAGTCGGTTTCAGCTCTCAATGACTGAGGAGAGCATAGCCTAAACGCTCGAAGATATAAAGAAGATAAAGTGGCTATTTTTGTGTTTAATGTGTGCGCGGAATACCAATGTATGTATGTTGGAGTGGATGTAGGTTTTCTATAGATAGAAAAATGTATCTTCTGTGTGTTGGACCAAGAGAGAAGGGTGTCAAGAAAAGGAAGGGAATTGTTGGTAGAGGTTTCGATAGTGAATTTAATATTTGGATGTATGTTGTTTATATGTTGTAAAATGTGTTGTGGGTTAGTGGGAAGAGGGATGGCTGCGAAAATTTCATCGACATATCGCAACCAAGTAGTGTTAGAAAGAAGAGGGTGTGTAAAGATATGGTAATGTTCGATGAGTTCCATGAAGATGTTACTTAAAGTGTGGGACAGAGGGGAACCCATGCTTAGTCCAGATGTTTGTTTATAGAAGGTGTTGTTATATTGAAAAAAGTTATGTTGAAGAGAAAGATTGATCAATTGTTTAATAAGTGAAAAAGGATATTGTAAAGATATGTCGTTTTCAGTGAGAAATTGTTCAAGTAAAGAGAGTGTGAAAGGGACAGGAACAGATGTAAACAGAGAAGTGACGTCAAAACTTACTAAAAGGCAATCAAACCTTAGTAAATATTTGCAAACGTTTTAAAGTGTAAAATCTTTTTCAAATGTGAGTCAGAGATCTTACCTATTAATGGTTTTAAAGTGTTGGACAGCCATTTAGAGAGTTTGTAGGTGGTACTATTGGTATTTGCAATGATGGGGCGTAAAGGAATGTGTGTTTTATGTGTTTTTGGTATCCCGTAGAATTTAGATAGTTGTGTCATGTGAGATTTTAAAGTGTCGTGAAGAGGTAGATCGTTTTTTAAAATTTGTTTTAGAGAACTATTAAAAGCGTTATGGGAGCAAGTTTGGGGGTTTTTAACAAGGGGGGTATAGGTATCGGGATCAGAGAGGAGAGACAAGCACTTACTATGGTAGTCTGCTAACGACATAATCACAATGTTTTGTCCTTTATCCGATTTTGATATACATAGGTCAGGTGTGTTTTTTAAGGAATACAGGGCCGTGTAAAATTTTTTGGGAAATTTCTTGACTTGGAGGGTATTAGCGATGGAAGAGATCAAAAAACCTTTAAACAAATCTTGATTAATATCAGAAGAGCGGTAAACTTTGCGCCAACGATCAAAATCAGCAAAAAACTGCAACCATGGGTCATCATTATCCAAAGAAAGAGACAACCCGTAACCTAGAAGCAAACTTTCGTCTTTTGATAACACGTGGGTTGAAAGATTGATAATTCTGCCAGGATTGGACACTTTCGTCCAGTAACTATTTTTAAAAATAGTTACTGGACGAAAGTGTCTGATCCTGGCAGAATTATCAACCTTTCAACCCACGTGCTATCCCAAGACGAAAGTTTACTTTTGGGATACGGTTTGTCTCTTTCTTTGGATAATGATGACCCATGGTTGCAGTTTTTTGCTGATTTTGATCGTTGGCGCAAAGTTTACCGCTCTTCTGATATTAATCAAGATTTGTTTAAAGGTTTTTTGATCTCTTCCATCGCTAATACCCTCCAAGTCAAGAAATTTCCCAAAAAATTTTACACGGCCCTGTATTCCTTAAAAAACACACCTGACCTATGTATATCAAAATCGGATAAAGGACAAAACATTGTGATTATGTCGTTAGCAGACTACCATAGTAAGTGCTTGTCTCTCCTCTCTGATCCCGATACCTATACCCCCCTTGTTAAAAACCCCCAAACTTGCTCCCATAACGCTTTTAATAGTTCTCTAAAACAAATTTTAAAAAACGATCTACCTCTTCACGACACTTTAAAATCTCACATGACACAACTATCTAAACTCTACGGGATACCAAAAACACATAAAACACACATTCCTTTACGCCCCATCATTGCAAATACCAATAGTACCACCTACAAACTCTCTAAATGGCTTTCCAACACTTTAAAACCGTTAATAGGTAATATTTCGAATTCCCATTTAAAAAACACTGAGCACTTCATATCCAAAACACATAACATTAACCCTCGTTCTCACCATTTAGTAAGTTTTGACGTCACTTCTCTGTTTACATCTGTTCCTGTCCCTTTCACACTCTCTTTACTTGAACAATTTCTCACTGAAAACGACATATCTTTACAATATCCTTTTTCACTTATTAAACAATTGATCAATCTTTCTCTTCAACATAACTTTTTTCAATATAACAACACCTTCTATAAACAAACATCTGGACTAAGCATGGGTTCCCCTCTGTCCCCCACTTTAAGTAACATCTTCATGGAACTCATCGAACATTACCATATCTTTACACACCCTCTTCTTTCTAACACTACTTGGTTGCGATATGTCGATGACATTTTCGCAGCCATCCCTCTTCCCACTAACCCACAACACATTTTACAACATATAAACAACATACATCCAAATATTAAATTCACTATCGAAACCTCTACCAACAATTCCCTTCCTTTTCTTGACACCCTTCTCTCTTGGTCCAACACACAGAAGATACATTTTTCTATCTATAGAAAACCTACATCCACTCCAACATACATACATTGGTATTCCGCGCACACATTAAACACAAAAATAGCCACTTTATCTTCTTTATATCTTCGAGCGTTTAGGCTATGCTCTCCTCAGTCATTGAGAGCTGAAACCGACTTTATATTTAATACATTTAAAAATTTAAAATATCCTATTCACTGTATCAATAAAGCTTTTCACAAAGCCAAATTGAAGTTTTATTCAGGAGTTAACACAAGAGAAAAACCTACTAGTTCCTTTTTGCCCCTCCCCCATATCCCTTTGGGTCCCATTAAAAAGTTTATCCCTCAAAATGTTAATATTGTTCCTTCCAATAATTTACTGCTAAAAAAGCTGCTTTGTCCCCAGAAATCCGCGAATATAAAAACAGGCCCTGTGGTTTACCGTGTCCCTTGTTTACACTGTTCTGACTCATATTATGGCGAGACAAATGATTTTGAAAGGCGTCGAGAGCAACACAAACAAGATTTGCTATCTGGCAGAATTAATTCAGCGTTGGTAACACACAGATCAACCCGGAATCATACAATAGATATTCAAAATATGCAACCAATCTCCTCTGCCCCACAAATCAATAAAAGAAAAATTATTGAAGCATATTTCATAAAAAATTCAGGGAACTTCAATAAACAAGACGGTGAGCTAAAAATAGACTTCATTCAGAATATAGCATTAGGATCGTCAAGAAAAATAAAAAAAAATAACATCCAACTAAAAAAATTTATTCTTTGCTTAAAATTTATGGAATGAACTCTTACTCTTGAACAAGGTCTGAAAGAAAGAACAGACGAAAGCTAGAGTGGGCCCGTCATTTTGGGCATTATATTATTGTTATATAGCAATGTCAAATTAATTAAATTGTTTTGTGAAATATTTTAATATGTTTTAATTAAAAAGTTTTAATGAATAGTTGAATTAATTAAAGGGCAATCAAACCTTAGTAAATATTTGGCAAAACGTTTTAAAGTTTTTGGTTAAATCTATATTTATATATATATATATATAATATATATATTAATATTTATATATATATATATTATATTATATATATATATATATTATAATATATATATTAATATATAACTTTACATATATTATTATCATATATATATATATAATATATATATATATCATATATATAATAATCATATTATATATATATAATATATATGCGTGTTGTGCTGTGTGGAGTATGTAGTGCGTATTGTTTCTATGACAATGTCTTCCCTTCATGTATTATTATTATTATTATTATCTATATTATTTAATTATTATTATTATTATTAATTATTATATATTATTATTATTATTATTTTTATTATTATTTATTATTATAGTTAGTGTAGTAGTAGTAGTAGTAGTAGTTAGGTGATATATGATCAATATATAATATATATTATATATTATATATATAATAATATATTTATATATAAATATATATAATAATATACTTATACTAATATATATATATATTTACTCATTTTTTATATAATTATGATTATATATATAATATATATATATTATATATATATATATATATATATATATTATCTTTCTCCTATGCCCATATTGGGGTGAGGTGCATAGCATACACCGGAACAGAAAAGTAGTTAAAGAACCATTTCCTTTATACCCCCAGTGAGATATCGTCTCAATCACAAAATTCCACCATGAGGCTTCACGAGACCGCGACGGTCAAACACTGTTATCTCGTGAATGTGGGGTTCATCCCCTGGGAAAGCCCCCAACCATACCATCTCACAAAACCCGCCGTTCACTAAATCATGCACCTTTCTTCTCGCCTCTGCTAAACTCACATTGCTTTCCTTCAGGCATTCCTCTACTGACTCAATAAACTTTTTCTTCGGTCTCCCAGCCGGTCGATTCCCAACACACTCACCAATAAACATCCGATTAACCAACATACTTATTATCCATCCTTTCCATATGACCAAATCATCTCAACGTACTCTCATTTACGCCCTTCGTCACACCACACAACTCCCTAATGCACTCATTCCTCATTTCATCAATAATTCTCACACCTAACACGCCCCTAAGATTGTTCATCTGAACACTTTGTACCTTAGATCTATTCCAGAGCCATGGTTTCACTACTATATATCAACACATATAATAACATACCCTCATGCAGAACCCTAGCGCACTCAAGACAGTCCCTTTACATCCACCATGGATTTAATTGCACCAGCCACGTTCCTACCATTTTCAACTTTCCTACTACATTCTTCGTCATCCGTTCCCTTCTCATCCAACATATATCCTAAATATTTTAACCAAGACACTTGTTTCAGTTGCTAGCCATCTAACATGACTTCACACCTTGGACTCTGCTCACTCACTACCATAACCTAACCCACATTTACCTTTAAACCCCTACTGTTACACACCATGTCAAATCCCTCTACCAATCCTTTCAAACTCTCTTCAGATTCACCACACAAAACCAAATCATCCGCATATAATAATTATTTCTCCATCATTCTTACACCTTAACCTGCCATCCCAACCTTTCATTCTTTCATAACCCCATCCATATACAAATTAAATAATCAAGAAGACATAACACATTTCCTGCCTCATTCAGCTATTAATGGTAAACCAATCACTTTCGACTTCATTTATTCTTACACACCCTTCAATATCGCCGTACATACTTTTGATTCCATTCAGAAGCCTACCACCAACACCATATATCACTAACACCTGCCACAGAGTTTCCCTATTTATCCTGTCATACGCCTCTTGCAAAGCCATAAAACCTAAATATAATTTATTCTTTTTTTCTCTCTTTTTCTCAATCATTTGTTTCAATGTAAAAATTTGATCCACACATTCTGTACCTCTTCTAAACGCACCTTGTTCTTCACCAATCAGTCCTTCAGTCACTCGACGCACTCTTTCGGCCAAAATACCAGCATATATCTTCCCTACAACACTCAATAAACTGATTTCCTAATAGTTCCTACAGTTCCCCTTATCCCCCTTACCCTTATATAAAGGTACTTTTACTACTATCCTTCAATCTCTCGTAACTATACCCTCCATAAACGCTTTGTTGCACAACTTCCAAATTCATTCAATCACCATCTCGCCTCCATCTTGATCATTTCACCAGTAATTCCATCTATGCCTTTAGATTTACCATTCTTCAACTTTTTCGCCCTACTAATTACCTCATCCCCAAAATACCTATTTCTTCTTGTACCATCAAACCCACATACATTCACTATCACCTCTTCATTATTGCCAATGTTATGCAGATTTTCGAAGTGTTCCCTCCACACTCTTCTCACATTCATTTCATCAGTTACGAAAGCACCATCACTATTCATTATCCCATGCATATTCCACTTACTCTCATTTTTAACCTTTGGCGCTTCCTTCCAGAAAAGCTTCCTACTTTTCCAAACTGTTCATTTACCTCAATTTTTCTCCTACGTATGCAACTTGTAGTATTCCTTTAATCCTCCTTGCATAATTCCAAACATCTTTCTTTTGAGGTCTCATCATTTGCTTTTAGCACATTCAACCACGCCTCTTTTTACCTTTAACCGCTTGCATCACATCTTCATACCACCACTCACTTCTCCTTACCATACTTATCTTCCACTACTAACAAACTCTTCTTTCATTTGTGCCCAGATTTGTTCAGTTTCATCTTGTTCACATTCAACTGATTTATTCGCAAGCTCTCTTTAATTGCTTTGTTCACTTAACTTCTCACTCTTAATTCTTCCCACTTCCTTACTTAGCCCTTTCCTCTCAATATAAGCCCCCCACTAACTTAATTTTACATAAAACAATATAATGATCCGATAATCCCATCCCCAGCCTCCTCACTGATTTAACATACATCACATACTTCAACATCTCCTTCTTCTCCAACACAAAATCAATCATACTTTTCACTTTGATACAATCTCTACTTACACCAACTCTAGTATACTAATGAATACTCTTGTGTTTGAAGAAAGTATTACATACAAACATACCTCTTTCCTTACAGAAATCAATCACCCTCCTACATTCTCATTTTCTCCCGTCACCCCATATTTACCTGTTATATCATCCCTTTTCTGATCACCTATCCAACCATTTAGATCGTCTAACACAATCAATATGAAGCTCCTACTCACCACATCTAAAACGTCATTCAGATTATCCCAGAAAATTGCACTCTCCTCAACATCACCCTCAGATGGCCTATATGTTACAACCACACAAACCTTGACCTTTTTAAACTTAAATTTAACCATTAGAATTCTGGCACTCACACAAACAAAATCCACCATAGCTCTGTGCCACTTGTCACTCATCAAAATCGCAACTCTTTTTCTCCCCCTCTCATTCATCTGACTCTAGTGCACACACATTTCACACAACACCACTCATCTTTGTTTCAGTAACAGCGAGCAAATCAAATTTACCCTTTCTAAATATATCTATCACCTCTCCCCACTTCTTCTCGACATATATGCATCTGACATTCCATGTATCCAAACGATTCATACAATTTCGCTGAAAGGTACATGGTCGCTTACTACGATCACGACCATGTCCGAGCCTACAATGGCATATCTAGCAAGAGATAAGTGGTAGTGGCCAGATAACCAAACTACCGCTGTCACTTTAGTCGCCTTCTACGACACGCACAACATATACCCTGTGGGCAATTATTTCTCCCCCATATATATATATATATATATATATATATATATATATATTATATAGTATTATATATATATATATATATATATATATATATATATATATATATATATATATATATATATATATATATATATATATATATATATATATATATATATATATATATATATATATATTACTAATTAATGGTACTGAGGGCGGTAAGGCTCGCGCTTTCTTTCGACTTCCAATATGTTCTTCACTGCTTTTCTTTCCGATGCCCGTCGTGCAAGTTAGTCAAATTCGTGCGAAAATACAAGAAAGATCAAGAAGAAAGAAGAAGAAGAAGCAATATATATATATATATATATATATTATATATATTATTATTATATATATACATATATATATTATATATATATATACATATATTATATATATATATATATATATATATATTATATATATGTATATATATATAGAAATTTACCAGAAGTCTCCTTCCCCTCCTTGAAAAAGGCCATGCCCGTGAGGTGTGAACTTTTATAAAACATATATATATATATATATATATTATTATTATATATATATATATATATATTATATATATATATTATATATATATATATATATATATATATATATATATATATATATATATATATATATATATATATATATATATATATATATTTATATATACCGGTATATATATATATATATATATATATATGTTATTATATATATATATATATATATATATATATATATATATATATATATATATATATATATATATATATATATATATATATATATATGATATATATATATATATTGTTAGGGATGGCTGGCACATCCCTTTGCACTCAGTTGCTCTCTGGTCTTCCCTTTCGAGATTCACTCTCTCAGAGTGTACTTTTAATGTACTCTAGACTACACTGGAGCACTCCCAGTCAGCATTTTCAATTTGTTATAAACGTGAAACAGCTTTGACAATTAAGGCTAACATGCTACAAATTTGCCTCGCATGTCTACAAAGTTGCAAGTACGTATCAATTAAATGTGCTAGTTGACAGTGGACAAACTTGGTGCAAGTTTGTGCACATTTAATGTGAAGGTTAAAAATAAAGGCAGTTTACTGATAGTGTTTCTTGTGACGGCTGGTTAGCCAAGTTAGTTGCGGAAAACCACAAGGAAGCTTCTGATGCTAAAACTGTCTGATGTTCCGTATATAACTCAGCACACCTTTGTGAGATGTCATACGCCCTCGTCCATTAACCTCTTTCGAAGTTTTGAGTCTCAAGCTTGCCGCAAGTTTGATTTAGAATATTTGCCACAGCAATTTAACATCAATGTTTATCAAATTTGCAGTCTATATGAATGCTTGCTGCAATTCTGCCCAAGCAATTTTATACCAAAGGTTATCAAATTTTGCGGCAATAGTTCATGAGGTATGGACTTTGATTTACACCACCCACCCCTTTATTCCTATGTCCAACACAGATTTACAAGCACATAATAGAACGTTTTCTTTATACAATAATAATAATAATAATAATAATAATAATAATAATAATAATAATAATAGTAATAATAATAATAATAATAATGTCGAAAAGTAAATCTACCTCAGAGATGCATAAATTGGCGGTATCCAAACAACGCACCCAGTCCACTCCTTCCCCATCACATCCTGGGAGTTGGCAGCCTCCGGTGATGGGTTTGGTGCCTCCACGACTTCCCCATTGACTAATTGCTCTGGTACATAATCTTTTTTATTATTAATTTCAGCAACATTTGCGATCTCTATCCTAATTTTGTTGACCACCACCTCTCTTCTCCTAAACGTTACCTCTTGTTCTTGGCCGAAACTGAGGTGGTTGGGCGCTCCGACAGCAAAACCCTATATCGTTTTCTAATACTGCCTCTATTCTCAATTTTTAGTCAAAAGCGGTTGTTGTGCATTTGGGCACAACGACATAGTTTGTTTTCGTGTCTCTACTTTAGAGTCTTTTCAATTTTCCACCTTTAGGCACTGGCACACTTGCCAATGCCTACAATCATTGGTACTGTTTATCTCCTAACTCTAATGAATATCCTAAATTCTTAGACTATCTAAACCAAGGGTCTCCAAACTTTTTAGACTAAGGGTCACAGTGATTCCTCCACTAAAAAGGGCCAAGACCTAGGTAGGTCATCAAACCACAGTTTGAATTAGGAACGACAAGTGCGATCTGCAAAGCGAAATAAAGTGCGACTATTGTGTTTTGTGACTAAAGTTTTTTTTTAGTGAAAATACAGTGTGTTTAATTTAATTAAAAGTGTCTTAAAGATAAAACTAATGCATTCTACAGCAGGCCGGATTGGTTGAGTTCGCGGGTCGTAGTTTGGAGCCCACTGATCTAAACCCCTGAAATAGAACACATTCTTTATTCTTCTCCTTTCTTCATAATCCTCATATTAGGTGATTTCAATGTTAACAACCGCCAATAGCTTTCTTCTAGTTCTCAAGACACTGCCTGTGAATTTGCCCTTAACTTCTCTATCCAGAATGACCTTGATAAGATGGTGCAGTTCCCTACCGTATCTCTGATCGTCTTCGAGATGAACCCAACATTCTTGACATTTTCTTAAATTTTTATCTTTTTCCTAATACGGTTAAACTCTTCAAGTCTTCCACAAATATACCTTCCTTTTCCGCGAAGCATTTGGAAATTTCAGTGTCAAAAACTGGTTAGACTTGGGTTCGTGCTCTGATTTATCTCGTAATGATTACTGCCTCAGTGTGTAGGAGGGGGGGTCTCTTAGAGAGTATAACAGAATTCACTCTAGTATGGAGGATTAAATTCCAAACTCTTTCCATTCAACTAAAACCAACAAACCTTTATTTAACTCTGCTTGTTCTTCTCTTGCTATTCGCCACAGGGACTCTGGAGTTCATGAAGCAGAATCGTCTCCAAACCCTAGAAACTCATGCAACTTATATTTCATACCAAAATCGTGCAAAATCTATTCTCTGCAACACTAAAAGCTATTCTCCATAAAAAATGCAATAATCTTTGTGGCTCCTCTTTCTCTCTCACGCTCTTTCTGGTATTTTGCAATTATGTCAACTCTAACTTTGCATCTTCTTCTTTCCTTGCGACTGTAAAGAAAGGCGTACGACCCTGATGGTATTCCTCACGTGATTCTCAAAACTTGTGCTTCCGAGCTTGCACCCTGAATTGATAAACTATTCCGTCTCTGTCTTTTCACTTCATCCTGGAAACGTGCGCTTATTAAACCTATCCCGAAAAAGGGGTAACACCTTCCTCACAACCTTCTAACAATCGTCCTATTACTTTAAAATCCTACTCCCTCTCAACCTTCTAACAATCGTCCTATTACTTTAAAATCCTACTCCCTCTCAACCTTCTAACAATCGTCCTATTACTTTAAAATCCTACTCCCTCTCAACCTTCTAACAATCGTCCTATTACTTTAAAATCCTACTCCCTCTCAACCTTCTAACAATCGTCCTATTACTTTAAAATCCTACTCCCTCTCAACCTTCTAACAATCGTCCTATTACTTTAAAATCCTACTCCCTCTCAACCTTCTAACAATCGTCCTATTACTTTAAAATCCTACTCCCTCTCAACCTTCTAACAATCGTCCTATTACTTTAAAATCCTACTCCCTCTCAACCTTCTAACAATCGTCCTATTACCTTAAAATCCTACTCCCTCTCAACCTTTTAACAATCGTCCTATTACTTTAAAATCCTACTCCCTCTCAACCTTCTAACAATAAACCTATTACTTTAAAATCCGATCTTTCTAAATTTTTTTGAATCCATTGCAAACAAGATTTGGTCTCTAGTCGTTCTATAACAACTTTTGTAGCCGACCACCGTTCATCTTTAAAACTATTTATTGTGGTGTCCCTCAGGGTTTCGTCTTAACCCCCAACTTTTTTCTACTTTTCATTAATGACATGTTCTGTTATTTAATCGCCTATCCACTCCTATATCGAAGACTCCACGCTTTATTACATTTTTCAACTTAATTATCTCAAACTAGGAAGGCGGCCTTGGATCTTTGATCTTTCTCGAATATCTAATTGGGCTATTGAGGCTTTTCAATATAGGGAGGAAGGAGGAGGAGAAATGAGAGTATTTGCGAGAACATATAAGAAATGTGAAACAGCAGAGGGACGATAAGATATGGGTGGATATTTGATGTTAGAGAGACCGAATAAAAATATATATAACAGAAAAAAAAGAAATAGTTAATCACATTTGAAGGTGTGAGAAAAATGTTAAGGATATTTTCAACCAGTGACACAAAAATGTAAAAGAGGTGTTTAAAGAACATGAGCGGGGGAGTAGTGGAGTAAAGAAGGAAATAGAAGGAAGAATCCAGCAAGATTTGGCCGAGTGACAAAAAAGAGAGAGAGAGAGAGAGAGAGAGAGAGAGAGAGAGAGAGAGAGAGAGAGAGAGAGAGAGAGAGAGAGAGAGAGAGAGAGAGAGAGAGATTACTCATAATTATTATTATTATTTGATATTATTATTTTATTTGATGGTTTGTCGCCGGTGGGTTTCGATGCGGAGCGCGATGCGAGCGGATGCCGACGCATGATGATGACGCTGACATGATGGATTTCGCGACGCGATGACGCCGATGCCGATGATGCGCAGATGCGCGATGCGATTTTCGCGATGCGCGAACTTCACAAATTCTGATTAGAGAGAGAGAGAGAGAGAGAGAGAGAGAGAAAGTAATGTGAACTGGGAAAACGCTTAATAGAAACTGAAGAACGGGGAACATTTAAATATGTAGAGGTTGTAATGAGGCAAGATGGACCAGTGATTTGGATGGATTAGAATAACTGCATCGGTAATATTAGGACAGATGAAGAGATCTACTGAACAATAAAAAATGAAAAAGAAAAAGTTATATCAGGAAGAGATGATAAGGTATAGATCATTGGGAGGACAATTAAACTGGATAAGCCAGCACACTAGACCAGACATTGCCTATAACGTAAGTCTAAGAAGGGCTAATAAAAAGATGCATGGAAGTGATATGAAAAATTGAGAATAGTAATCAGGAAAGTAGAGAAAGAATGTTTAAGAACAAAAATGGACGATATTAGTAAGGAAAATGTTAAGTTTGAAGTTTTAACAGATGCATCTTTTGGGAATATAGATAAAAAAAAAAGTCTCACATTGGTTATTTGATAAGTGTGGTCAATGAATTGGGGAATAAATGTCCAATTTTTTTTTTGAAAACGGGAATAGCCAAAAGAGTGCCAAAGTTCACCATTGATTGAACAGAGACATTAACCTTGATGGAGGGTAATGAGACTGGCATATTTTTTACACAGATTTGGAAAGAGATTACAAGAGAAAGACCTTGGGCATGGCCATATATTAAACATCGGGGGTGTTAAACAAAAGACTACGGATAGTCATAACAGCTATCAAGATGTTGTAAAAAGGAGAAATAGATGCGATACATTGGGTAGGAACCAATAAACAAATGGCAGACATTCTGACAAAGGAAGAAGTAGGACGTGTTAACTTTAAGATCAATGTAGAGGGAGAAGAGAGGGAGAGAAGAGAGGTTTAGTTCGATTGACTGAAGCTATCTCTTTATCAGATAGGCTTGGATGTTGGATGGGATGGGATGAAGCTTCATTTGGAAATATGAAGAAACCTTATTTATAATTTACATTCCAGTGAAGTTTAAAACCCGGGTCTAAATGTTATTTTATCGTTGTATCAATGTCAATATAAAGTAATAGTGATTAAATGTCAATGGCTTTGAAGTGCTTTAAGTTAACTATGTAGTACATATAAATTGTTTGCAAGTGCTTATGGACAATACCATCAGCCAATGGACTTAATTTTTGAATTAAGGGTTACTACTAAGGTAGTGGGTTTACTTGTTCAATAACCTAAAATGAGCACCAGGCCCACTTATTTTTTTTTATAAGCCTATGGAAAAGTTTTAAACTTTGAGAGGCTGTAACTTTTTTTCCTAAAGACAAATCATTTTAGTGTTTTGTAAGATAAATTCATTTGTTTATTGCTACCACTTGTATTCAAACAAAAAATATAAATAAAACTCAATATAGAGAAATAAAACAAATTGAAAAAAAAACAATTTTCACAAAAAAAAAAACTAAATAGAATAAAGTTTACATTTTTTAAAAAAACAAAAAATTATATATATTATATAAATGCGAAATACATAAAACAAGTTTTAACATGCACATGGAAAAGATTATGTAATGAATACTGAGGCATCAATATTAGAACAGATACAATAATTTAAGAAGCGCTGTTGCCATTAGATGTTATTTACAATATACTAAAAGTCAATAGCATCAACAATATTAAAGTCTATTTCCGGCTTCTGCTAACAAGTTTCAAAGTATTCTTCCATAGACTTAAAATGTCTGTGGTTTGAACGATTGTTAAAATTTCTTCTTCGATTTCTCTTATTTAAATGCTGTTGTGTTTGAGGTGGACCTTTTTTATCTTCCTCTTTCGATACTTCTTTTGGAAAGCATTCTTTCTTGGTTGCATCTTTCTGGATAATGTCATAATCAGTAAGTCTATGGGAAAAATTTCTCAACAACCCTGTAAGACTTTCTTCTAAACCCTTCTTCTGCTCCTTTAGTTTTGGTATCTTCTCCACCAAACCTTCCAAGATTTTAACAAATAGAGCTTCACTTACATGATCTTTAACTAGATACAGAATAAAAAGATCACCAAAATCCAACTCAGAATATAAGAACAACTTAATTTTTCGAGCCCTCTTAGTGCATGTTCTCAAGAAATATCTCGATAACATTGGCAAAGGTAATACCATAAGCACTGAGCAACTTAACATCAAAATTACCCATGCAACCATTAGATAAACCCAAACGAACAAGAAAACTTTCTCATAAAACTCGGCGAGAACTAAATGACAATTGTAAGTTTCTTCCCTCTTATTCATCATACGAGTACTGTTTCCCACAAAACATGTAACGAAAGGAGGAAAGATCTGGGATAATGGATCAGTAAATTTTTCTGGGTCTCTTTCATGAAAGAAGGAGTAAAAAGAGAGCAGAAAGAAATGACCCTGAAAAAATAAATAAAGAATAAACTAAATATTAATATGTAGTAAGGAATAAATAATTACTTAATGTCAATAACTCAAAATTTTAAAACAAAGCTAAAATATAATATAAAAACATGGCTGAGGAGCCAGTATATTTTTAAGGTGGTTCTGACTTCGACTCTCTTTATTTTATAGTAAAATAAATTTCTCAACTCTGGTTCCACCTTAAAAAAAAAAAAAAAATTATACTCCAGCTCAGGCTCCGTAAAAAACTTTTTATATCCGCAGCCGAGTATAAAAGTATTAAATTTTCTTAATACCCTTTCAAGGAATATGTTCAGTTGTTCACCAAAGGAAACATCAACAATAAATTCAGATCTTATTAAGAGCTGCAGTCAGCAAAGCTTTCATAATATTTAAAGCAGCACAAAACTTATTGCAAAACATTTTATTGAAACAAATCTTATTTTTTTAAGATTATGATATATTTAAAGAACAAGGAAGAAGAATAATGTAAATTTTAATTTTTTTATTAAGTATAACGACACTTCTTTAGTAATAGGCTTTAAAATTTCTGACAGCGCTGTAGACAGTTTTCGTTATTTGTGCTCAAGCAGCTTTAGGGCGAATTTCGTGCAAGATTTTACTAAATTTAAAAAATTACGGTCCAATGTAAAAACTCGCATTACTAGAATATTTAATAAATTGCATGAATTGAAAACTAATGACAGTTTGGGAATTATGTTCTGTAAAACTCAAATAAATGAAATAAACACTCTGCTGTTGAAAATAAAAGAAATAGATGAAACCATAATAGGTATTTTAATGAGTTCTGAAATAGAAGGTCTGAATATGGATTCTGAAATAGAATGTCAAAGTGATTATTATTTGGAATTTAAGTTAAGTAGTTTTAATGAATTTATTGAAAGTAAGCAGACTGCTAAAGCAGAACCTAATATATCAGATAGTTTTGTGGAAGCCTTAAATAGCATTGATCATACAACAAATGTAAAGTTGCCTACAATGAACTGTACTATTTTTTATGGTGATTTGAATAAAATTAGTTTTCATGTTTCTTTGAATCAGTTTATGAATATTGTTGGTAATATTCCTAAGCTTAATGACTCAGTAAATTTAATGTATCTGCTTAACTTTTAAGGGATTACCCATTAAGTATAGTATCTTTCTTTCTTTCTTTCTTTATCTTCCTCTTTGCCCCAAGACTGGGTGTCGCATCGGAAAGAAAAGCAGCAGAAGAACATGACAAAGTCGAAAGGGAGCCCAGCCTTACTGCCCCTCTGTAAGCCTTACATTAATTAGTGAGAACTCTCGTCGCATACAGAAAAATCCACCCTAGAGCTCTTCATGATCGCGACGGACCCCTCACTATGGTAACCGTCAGTACTATCCTTGGTCTTGTGGTGGGCCACAACCACATACTACCATACAAAACCTGCCATTCTCCTATCATGCACCTTTATTCTCGCCTCTAGCAAACTCTCACATTTTCTCCTTCAGACATTCGTTCACCGACTCAATCCATCTCTTCTTCGCTGGTCTCCCAGCCGGAGCTCAGGAGTTCCCAACACCACCCCTCCACTCATACATCTGCTAACCAACCGACTATCACCATCCTTTTTCCACATGACTCAAACCATCTCAACATACTCTCATTAATTCTCTCATTTACCCCTTTTCTTTCACACCACACAACTTCTAATATGCACACCTCATTTTATTAATTCTTTTTCACACCTAGCATGCCCCTAAGATTGTCTTATTATTATAACTTTAGATCTATACTTTCTTATTCCAGACCATAGTCTCACCATACAATAACACAGGTAACAAATATACCCTCATGTAAGACTTAGCATCAAGACTTAGTCCTTTACATTACCAACGATTTAATTGCACCTGCAACTTTCCTACCTTTTTTTTACTTTCTACACTTGCATCATCTGTTTCCCTTTTCTCATCCACCACCATATCATCTCTCCTATTTAACCAGACTCCAGCTGCTCTTTGCCCTTAACATAACTTCACACCTGAGAACTGTCCTTCACTCCCAACCATAACCTTCCTCTTATTTTCGTTTACTTTTCAACCTCTTACATACCCTGCCAACCTCTCTACCAACTCTCTTCTCATAGAATCTGTGATGTCTTCACTGAACTCAAATCATCCATATAGCACCTCCCTCTCCTCCATCATTCTAACACCATTTCCTGCCATCCCCACCTCAGATTTTTTTTTTCATAACCCTATCCATACAAATTGAATAAATCAAGGAGACATAACACAACCCCTGTCTCTCATCTTGCTGCATAATAGCAAAAGTTGCCACATACCATTTTATTCTACACACGCTTCACTACTATCGTCATACATACTTTGATTCCATTCAGGCCTACTCACTAACACCATATATCACTAATACCTGCCATAAAACTTCCCTTTACACTTCATCATACGCCTGTTAAATCCATAAACCTAAATATAATTTATTCTTTTCTTCCTCATTTTCAATCATTTGTTTCAATGTAAAGATTTGATCCACATCCCTACCACTCCTAAAATTGTTCTTTTCTTCAACAACCAGTCCTCAGTCACTCGACGCACCTTTCTACCAAAATAACAGCATATAATAACCTTCCCTACAACACTAATAAACTTATTCCCCATAATTTCTACACAGTTTTTTTCCTTACCCTTTAGTAAGTAGTACCTTTCGCCTCCCAACCCCTTGATCTTTATACCTCCATGACATTGTGCTTCCAACCAATCAATCACCATCTCGCCTGCTCTTGATCATTTCACTAGTAATTTCTTATACTATACCTGCAGATTTTACCATTTTTTCAACTTTCTCACTCTTCCCATTACCTCCTCCTACTACCAACTCATCCCCAAAATACCTATTCCTTCTTGCAACTATATACTACACACATATTCACTAACACCTCATCATTACTGTTATTGTGCAGATTTTAAAACTTCTCCACACCCTCACATCCATTTCATCAGTTACAAAAAAGCACCATCCCTATTCATTATTCTGTAAAGATTTTATTACTCTCTTAACCTTTCATGCTTCTCCTTCCAGTTTCTCCTATTCCCTTTGTATGTTCCATCCTCCTCCAACCTGTTCATTTTGTTTTCTCCTATGTATGCACCTTTTAGTATTTTTTTTTCCTCCTTATATTAATTCCAAGATCATGAACTTTTTGAAACTTCATAATTTTGCTTTTATAACCTTCATCCACGCTTCTTTTTTTACCTTTAACCGTTTTTCTATTACTCTTCATTCCATCTCATTCACTGTTAACATTCTTACTTCCTACTTTAGCACATCCACACACTTCCTTTGCACTACTAACAATTGCTTCCTTCATAGTATCTCATTTGTCAATAATACCAGAATATTTTATAGTAGCTTTAGAATTATTAAAGAATGAATATTTAGAAGTAGCAACTATTACTAATGATTTGTTTGCTTCATTAATTGCTATTAATATAGAATCTAAATATGATAAGGACTTTATATCCTTAAAAAAGGCATAAAATAAAATCAGGGCCATTATTTATGACCTAAAAGTGCAAACTTTGGATTTTACCATCAAAAAGGGTCCAGGCTGTTGCTTGTTGTCGCACATAGTAATGAAAAATCTACCTAAAGTGTTTTTAAAAGATTTGATAAGAAAAGTAAGTCATAACTATCATAACATAAGTGAAGTTCTTGAAAATTATCAGGATATAATAAAAACTTTAATATGCACTAGTACTTCCTCAGAAAGAACAGAAGGTGCCAAGCTCAAAATTAAAAGTACACCTCAAAAAGAAAAATAGCACATACTAGTGCTACTGGTAAACAGCATTCTCTTTCAAATTTTCAAACCTCTAATAATAAAGTAAATGAGGTTGAAAAAAGGTGTAAATTGTGTTCTGGCCCTCATTCTTTAGAATTGTGTCCTGTGTACAACAATTTTGAGAGTAGAATTAATAGAGTTAAAGAGTTAGGCTTGTGTTTACAGTGTGCTGGCAACCATCAGCAAAGCCAGTGTTTTGGTAACAATAGTGAGGTGGTGAATAAAACAAATAATCACTGCATAACATTCCATCAAAGTTTGGAGAACGAGTATATCCCTCCTACTGCTTCTTTAAATATGGTATATAACGGTAATGAACAAAGTTTTAGATGTTTGATCGATACAGCCTCTAATAGATCTTATATATCAAGAGAAGCAGCAGAAAGGTTAATCTCTAATGTAAAAGAGCTTCCACTAATAGCAATGGCGGCTCGTGGTTTTTGTGCAAGGGGATGCTGCTTTATATATATATATTCTTTCTTTCTTTCTTTCTTTATCTTCCTTTATTTTCCCAAGAATGGGAGTAAGGTGCGTGACGTGAAAGAAAAACAGTAGAAGAGCATGACATAAGTCGAAAGAAAGCCCAGCCCACGCCCCCTCACAGTACCATTAATTAAGCGAGAACTCATCAGTAAATATAAAATCCACCTAAAGCTTCATGGACAGCGACATGACCTCACTTTGTAGATCTTCAGTGTAATCATCCCGTCTGTGGCCACAACCATACCCCTCACAATCCCCGCCATTCACTTCCTCCTGTTATACACCTTTTCTCGCTCCTAAACTCTTCCCTTCTGACATTTCCAGCCCACTGATCTAATCTTTCTTTTCGAGTTCTGCAGCTGGTCGGAAACTCCCTAACACTCTGCTTAATCCAACCAACTACTGCTCCATCCATGACAAACCATCTCAACATACTTCTTTATTTATTCTCTCATTTACCCCTTTTCTCACACCACACACCTCTCTTAATGTTCGCCCTCATTTTATTCCCCTAAGATTGTCCATCTTGAACACCATTGAACTTTGATCTATACTTCTTATTCCAGACTATAGTCTCACTACCATACACAACATAACATACCTCATAAGACCCTTGAGGATTCAAGACTTATCCTTTTACATTCACTTTTTCAAGATTTAATTGTAATTCTACACTTTCCTGCTATTCACACCTCTTGTACTACATTCCCCAGAAATGGCTCCTGTCTCTTTCATCCAACACATACTCCTAAATATTTAAATTGTGACACTTACCTCCCAGCTGCTCACCACTAACATAACTCTTCACACTGAGGACTGTTCACTCACAACCATAACTTCATTAATTATCTACATGTTTAATAAACTGCACCCTTTACACACACACACTGCCAACCTTTTGGTCTCTCTCAAACTCTCTTCAGACTGGCCACACAGAACCAAATCATCTGGCATATAATAGGTAGGGGCACCCTCCACTCATCTCCAGCATTCTACATCATTCTAACACCACATCTCCCTGCCATCCCCAATTCCTCGGGAATTTTCATATAACCCCATCATCCATATAGCCAAATTGAATAACCAAGGAGACATAACACAACTTGTCTCACTCCGCTATAAATCCTAAACCAATCAAATTATTGACACCATTTATTCCTACACACGCTTCACTATCGTCAATATACATACTTTTGATTCCATTCATTTCCACCACCAACACCATATAATATCACTAACACCCCATAAAGCTTTCCTATTAACTCTATCATACGCCTGTTAAATCCATAAAACCTAACATAATTTATTCTTCTTTCCTCTCTTCAATCATTTGTTTCAATGTAAAGATTTGATCCAAGCATCCTCTACCACCTAAACGCACCTTGTTTTTCACAATCAGTTCCTCAGTCACTGACGCACTCTTTCGACCCTCAAAATACCAGCATATACCTTCCTACAACACTACACAAACTATTCTATACTCTACCTTATCCCACCTACCTTTATATAAGGGGTACTATTACCGCTCTCCTCCGATCCCTTGGAACTTCCACAAACGTTTTGATACACAACTTCCAAATCCAATCAATCACCATCTCTGCCCCGTTCTCATTCTTCATCATTTCATCAGTACTTCATTCTATGCCTGAGATTTACCTATCTTCAACTTTCACTCTACCCATTATTCTTCCTGTTTACATCCCCGTCCCCGGGTCTTCCTTCAACAACAAACCAGCATTATTCACTTCAATACACCCCTATCATTACTTCAGCGCATTGTTGTGATTTCGAAGTGTTCACTTCACCCCTCACACCATTTAACCAGCGCATAAAGCACCATCCCTATTCGCTATTCTTAACGGCTCCCCTTATTCCCTTGCTCTTAACCTTTTCGCGCTTCCCTTCCTGGTGAAGAGTTTCTCCATTCCCTTTATGTCCCTATTCATCCTCCTTCCGAAACTGTCTATTTACCTCTTTGTTTCTCCTACTGAATGCACTTTTAGTATTTTTTCTCCTTATATACTCCCAAACATCATTCTTTATAAACCATCGTTTTTAAAACATCTCGTCCACGCTTCTTACCTTTAATCCACTCCTCTTTCTATTCCACCATTCGTTGTTAATATTCTTACTTCCTACTTTAAACCGCATCCACATACTTCCCTTTGCACTGCTAACAACTCACCTCGCTTCTCCTTCATTTGCCCCAGATTTGTACCAGTATCACCTATTCACATTCAACCTGATTTCATGAGTGCTCTCACATACTTACCTCACAGTCTGTTCTACCTAACTTCTCACTTTAATTTTACTCATTCTTTCGTATCACCTTTCCTCTCTCCATATCCAAGCTCCCACTAACTTAATTTACATAGAATAACATAGTGATGATCCGATAATCTCATTCCTAAACTCCTCACTGATATTCACATCCAACACACATACTTCAACTAGAACACATTCTCTTCTTCACCAACACAAATCAACGTACTCTTCACTTCGATACCCATCTCACTACACCAACTCAGTATACTTATGGATACTCCATCTCCGAGTTACCTCTCTCCCCTCTCAGAAATCAATCACCTTCCTACCATCTTTTCTCTCTTTCTCCTGCCACCCCAAAACCGCCTGTTATACCATCCCTTTTTTTGGATCACCTATCCAACCATTCAGGTCCCCACACACTTGATTCTCCTACTCACCCCATCCAGAAAGCATCATTCAGATTATTATCCCAAAAAAAATCGTACTCTTCAACGTTTCCCTCAGATGGCATACCTCACAACCGCGACTCCGACTCGACTCCGACTCCACCCTCTTGAAAATACCGACTCCGGACTCGACCTTGAATATTACTGACTCGGACTCCAATCTTTGAAAATTACCACCCGACCTGACTAAAAAAAAAAAATTATCGAGAGAAAATTATATGAGTATATATATATAGATATATATAGAGAGTATATATATATATATATATATATATATATATATATGAAGCGGCGCACGAAAACGCCGAAAGCGTTTCACGATAAATGCGTGAAAACGGTTAAACACCACCCGAGCTGGAACGAGCACACGATGCGCA
>JABUQX010052649.1:37500-39821 GCA_015478945.1 Trachelipus rathkii | reverse complement strand
TGGTTGTCGCTCCATTAAATAATAATAGTATCACTTGAGTTTTAGATTCTGTCCCCTAATGAATCCACCTAAATTCACTACCTTTAATTGTTAAAATATATAATCTAGTATATGCGCAATAAATCCAGGAAATTGAAAGTTTGCTCTTTATTTGAAAATAACAAAGTAAGATAAATGTATTTACAACACACCTCCCTCTCCCCATCGCGAAATTTGAGGCTATTTAATATTGTATATTTAAAGGTATTTTATCCAAACAGTGTGTGTTCTTTTGAAAGCACCTTAAGTATATCCTTGTGTGTGTGGGATTTGGTTTCTTTAATAATGGTCCTGTATTGATTCCAAAGTCCCAAGGCTTGTTTCTCATAAGATGGTGTGTGGTGTTTAACAGAACATTTTTGCCTTATCATATGTTAGTATGGACCTGTATATTAGAGGTATATCTGTGAATGAGTCTCAATGTAACGTATATTTTGTGTGAGAAGATATTCCTCTTATTCATTGCGTTTTGCTGGGCCTAGTATTCTTCTCTTGTTTCTGTCCTGTCAGTATAGTCTTCTATCTTATAATTACATACAAATGTATCATATACATCTGATAATGTTATTAACAGTTTTCTCTGATATATGTCTTCTGATTCTTGATTAACATGTCCTGCATCTTCTTGTTACTCTGTGAATGCAATTAAATTTTCTTATAGTCTGTAATTATTTCCCTTTTCATGCTCCTCGCTGAAGCTTCATTAGTGGGTTGCAACTGTCCTCGGCTAAATAGGTTCCTTCTGATATCCATTAGCATTGAGGATGGACAAACTCAGAGTGTTTGAATAATTACGATTAAGACTGTACAATACTATTAGAATTCAAAACAAAGTCATGATTAAACTTTAATTAATTTTCAAGTTAATCAAACTAAAAAAAAACTAAGTTCTCAAACTGTTTCTAAATTAAAAAAAAACTAAAGTCTCAAAAATAATTTTTCAAAGTTTCCAAAAAAAAACACTAAGTTTTCATTAAATATTGTTTCTACCAAGAGACAGCTCCTAAGTTTTTCAAATAAGTACTTCAAAACTGTTTTCAAATATTTTCTCGAATAAAATTTCTCTTATGTCAAAGGAAAAATAATGTGACAATTTCTATTTAAACTCAAAAATTAAAGATTGTGGTATCGAATCGAATCGAATTAATAGAATTAAAATTATTTATTCAATTTAATTATTAAATTACTGGTTTAAGTATAATCACTTTATTTAATTTAAAAATTAAAATTTAATCACTTTCGATTCAATTTCAAAATTTAAAAATAATTTTTCTTATCAATAATTATATTTAATAAAAATTCAAGTTCCTAGAACATAAGATATCATACCCTGTGCCTATAATTTAGATAGTTTTATATAATTTCAAACAAATAAAATATGTTTAATTGAAATTATATATTAAAAGATTATTATCTCATATAAAGTTCTAAATTTTTCAAAATTATTTAAAAAAAGTTCTATGGTCAAAGGTCACTTATTTGTTCTTCTTTTTCAAAGGTTACCACCTTTATTTTGTTCTTATTTACATTCTTCAAAGTTGTTCTATGTTCTTCTATTAAATGTTTTCTGAGTTGAAATCAATCTATCTGTAGACCAACAA
This sequence comes from Trachelipus rathkii, assembly GCA_015478945.1. Taxonomy (NCBI): domain Eukaryota; kingdom Metazoa; phylum Arthropoda; class Malacostraca; order Isopoda; family Trachelipodidae; genus Trachelipus; species Trachelipus rathkii. The sequence goes on along the minus strand of JABUQX010052649.1, from coordinate 38,181 downwards.
GTTTATTTTTCCAATTCTGTTATAAATTGTGGTTTCTAAAATTTCTGTTGCAGTAGAATAATATTTCAGGTCAAAAATATGAATTTTCAATTTTTGGATCTAAATATAACAACAATCTGTTATTTTTTAGGTCAAGGAAAACCAACTTCTAATGTTTTTAGGTCAAAATTACATTATTTTCTGTATTTTGGTCAATTTGGGCAATTTGACCTTTCTGTTGACCTTTGGTGACCATTTGGTGGACCTTTGGTGAACCTTTGCGTGACCCCGTGACCATGGTTGACCTTTTGGTGGAACCTTTTGATGACCTTTTTGGTTGACCTTTTGGTGACCTTTGGTGACCCTTTGGTCAAAGTGACCTTGTCTGGGTGGCCTGGGTCTTGTCCAAAAGTTTTAACTCTCACTTGTTGATAATTATTAATTAACTTTTCACTAAGTTACGGGATTTCTGATAATTGAAAAAAAAACTTATTTTTTTAATTCACTCAAAAAAAATATCACTTGGCTTTCTTAAGCCTTCACAAAAAAAAAACGGGTTAAAAAAAACCGGGGTTAAAAATAAACGAAATCGCAATTTTCCACCTAAAAATATTCGCGGAACTACGTCAAATATGATTAGTAAATATTAATAATTGTAAAATAGTAATTAATAAAATTTATTTATTAATAAAACAAAAATTC
>JABUQX010052649.1:0-32500 GCA_015478945.1 Trachelipus rathkii | reverse complement strand
ATATCGAATACATGATTTAACTCGAGTACATTAGTTGTGCAACGTTTAAACGTAAATACCTTTGTTGTGCTACATTTGTTGCCTTTGTGTATGATTAAGAGAATGTCGTTTAAATTCTCTGTGCTAAGTTTCATATATTTGTGTAATCTAAAGCTACAGGTAGAGCCATGTAAGTCCATGTAATTAATAACTTTTAGGTTTTTAAAACTTCTTTTTAAAGACCAAATCACGATTTAGGGTTCAACCATATCTCATATGTGTTCTTAGACTCCTTTAAGAGTATTGAAACTATGTTATTTGTGCTCTACATCACTGAAAATATATATAATCGTGCTAAGTGTATGTTTACTAACTCAATGCCTCACAGTATCCACACCTGTGCAATGTGCCGCTACATACAATCATTCGTCTGCTAAAAATGTTTATAAACAAAAAGTATTACTGCAATCACTCAATTGCTATAATACAAGTCTTCTTCCTTTCTCCTTCCTCATTCTTTCATTATTTTTTTTATTGTTATAACTTCCTAAATAGATTTCTAATTTTAATGTTATTGGTGTTTTCCTCCTGTTGATTGATGCTGTTGCTGTTTGTGTTTGAACACTGTATTTTCCTGTGGAATTTGTTCTTTTTGATCCTACTCTTCGTGTTCTCTCCTGATGTTTATGCTGTTGCTGATGCTTGATGCTGTGCTGTTTGTGTTTTACACTTGCTATTTATGTTTGGTATTTTGTTCTTTCTAGTCCTCTCTTGGTGTTTTCCTGTTGTTTATGAGTTGCTGTTGGTGTTTTACACTTGTATTTATCTGTTGTTATTTTGTTATTTTTAGTCCTTCTCTTGGTGTTTTTCCTGTTGTTTATGCTGTTGCTGATGCTGTTGCTGTTGTGTTTTACACTTGTATTTCTGTTGTTATTTTGTTCTTTTTAGTCCTTCTCTTGGTATTTTTCTGTTGTTGATGCTGGTTGCTGCTGTTGTGTTTTACACTTGTATTTCTGCTGTTATTTTGTTCTTTTTAGTCCTTCTCTTGTTGTTTTTCCTGTTGTTGATGCTGTTGCTGTTGTGTTTACACTTGTATTTCTGCTGTTATTTTGTTCTTTTTAGTCCTTCTCTTGGTGGTATTTTCTGTTGTTGTTATGTGTTGCTGCTTGCTTTTGCCTGTTGCTGTTGCTTTGTGTTGCTGTTGTGTTTTACACTATTTCTGCTGTTGTTTAAGTTCCTGATATTTATTTGCTGATTTATCTTTGTTAATCTAACCTAACCTACTTTAACTGTAGATTCTAAACCATACATTTGTATTATTTGTTGTTGTTGTTTATCTTGTTAATTGTTCATCTTCTTATTTTTCCTGTGTTGCTATATCTGTCGTTTATTGTAAATTTCTAAATAGTTGTTTTGTTGGTTATTTATGCTCTTGTTGTTTGTCTAGTTATTTAGTTATTTTTAGTCCCTTCTCTTGATGTTTTCCTGTTGTTTATGCTGTTGCTGGTTGTGTTTTACAGTTGTATTTCTGTTGTTAATTTTGTTCTTTTAGTTCTTCTCTTGTGTTTTTTTCTGTTGTTAAATGCTGTTGCTGTGTTTTTACACTTGTATTTATCTGTGTTATTTTGTTCTTTTCTAAATTTCTAAATAGTTTTTTTGTTTTGTTCGATAGTTTTCTTGTTGTTTTGGTGGGTTGTATATTTCTTCTTTTTAGTCCTTCGATTGGTGTTTTTCCTGATTGTTTATGCTGTTGTGTTGATGTTTTCACTTTATTGTCTGTAGTTATTTTGTTCATCTTTAGTTCCTTCGCTTTGCGTGTTTTTCCTGTTGTTTATGCTGTTGCTGTGTTGTGTTTTACACTTGTATTTCTGCTGTTTATTTTGCTCTTTTTTATTTCCTTCTCTTGTGTTCTTTCCTGTGTTTGATGCTGTGCTGGATGGTGTTGCTGGTTGTGTTCTTACACTGTATTTCTGTGTTATTTTGTTCTTTTTAGTCCTTCTTCTTTGTGTTTTTCCTCTTTTTGGATGCTGTTGCTGTTTGTTTTACACTTGATCCATTTCTGCATGTTTATTTTGTTCTTTTTTAGTCTTCGCTGGTGTTAATTTTCGTTGTTGATGTTTGTTGCTGTTGTGGTTGTTGCTGTTGCTGTTGCTGTTGTGTTTTACACGTATTTCTGTTGTTGTTTAAGTTCCTGATATTTATTTGCTAATTTGTACTTGTAATCTAACCTAACCTAACCTAACCTAACCTAACCTAACCTTCAAAACCTTGACTTTTTATATTTGTTGTTGTGTTTATCTTTGTTAATGTTCATCTCTTATTTTTCCTGTGTTGCTATATCTGTCGTTTATTGTAAATTTCTATAGTTGTTTGTTGGTTATTTATGCTCTTGTTGTTTGTCTTAGTTATTTAGTTATTTTTAGTCCTTCTCTTTGTGTTTTTCTGTTGTTTATGCTGTTGCTGTTGTGTTTTACACTTTGTTATTTCTGTTGTTATTTTTGTTTTCTTTTTAGTTTTCTCTTGGTGTTTTTTCTATTGTTGATGCTGTTGCTGTTGTTTACACTTGTAATTTCTGTTTGTTATTTTTGTTCTTTTCTAAATTTTAAATAGTTATTTTGTTGTTTATTTATGCTCTTGTGTTTGGCTGTTATTTTCTCTTTTTTAGTCCTTCGATTGGTGTTTTTCCTGTTGTTTATGCTGTTGTTGTTGTGTTTTTTCCTTGAATTTCTGTAGTTTCTCTTTCATTTTGTCCTCGCTTGGTGTTTTTCTGTTGTTTATGCTGTTGCTGTTGTGTTTTACACTTGTATATTTCTGTTATTTTGTTCTTTTTAGTCCTTCTCTTTTGGTGTTTTTTCTGTCTTTGATGTTTGTTGCTGTTGTGTTTACTTGTGCATTCTCTGTTGTTAATCTGCCGGTTTTCGTTGTTCTGCTGCTGCGTTGCCTGTTTTTTTCCTGTTGTTTATGATGTTGCTGTTGTGTTTTTCACTTCTCATTCTGTTTACCTTTCTTCAATATACTCGTCTCCAATTTATTTTTCTGTTGTTGATGCTGTTGCTGTTGTGTTTTACACTTGTATTTCTGCTGTTATTTTGTTCTTTTTAGTCCTTCTCTTGGTGTATTTTCTGTTGTTGATGTTGTTGCTGTTGCTGTTGCTGTTGCTGTTGCTGTTGCTGTTGCTGTTGCTGTTGCTGTTGTGTTTTACACGTATATTTCTGTTGTTGTTTAAGTTCCTGATATTATTTGCTTTATTTCTACTTGTATCTAACCTAACCTTTACCTAACCTAACCTAACCTTCAAAACCTTGACTTTTTATATTGTTGTTGTTGTTTATCTTGTTAATTTTTCATCTAATAAATTTTCCTTGTGTTTGCTATTATCTGTCGTTTATTGTAAAATTTCTATAATAGTTGTTTGTTGGTTGATTTATTGCTCTTGTTGGTTTGTCTAGTTATTTAGTTATTTTTAAGTTTGTGTTGTAATATTGATATTGTTACTGCTGTTGCTGTTGTATTTTACATTTGTATTTCTGTTGTTATTTTGTTCTTTTTAGTTCTTCTCATGGTGTTTTTCCTGTTGTTGATGCTGTTGCTGTTGCGTTTTACACGTATTTCTGTTGTTGGTTAAGTTCCTGATATTTATTTGCTGATTTGTACTTGTAATCTAACCTAACATAACCTAACCTAACCTTCAAAACCTTGACTTTTTATATTGTTGTTGTTGTTTATCTTGTTAATTGTTCATCTTCTTATTTTTCCTGTGTTGCTATATCTGTCGTTTATTGTAAATTTCTAAATAGTTGTTTGTTGGTTATTTATGCTCTTGTTGTTTGTCTAGTTATTTAGTTATTTTTAGTCCTTCTCTTGGTGTTTTTCCTGTTGTTTATGCTGTTGCTGTTGTGTTTTACACTTGTATTTCTGTTGTTATTTTGTTCTTTTTAGTTCTTCTCTTGGTGTTTTTTCTGTTGTTGATGCTGTTGCTGTTGTTTTACACTTGTATTTCTGTTGTTATTTTGTTCTTTTCTAAATTTCTAAATAGTTATTTTGTTGGTTATTTATGCTCTTGTTGTTTGTGTTGTTATTTTCTTCTTTTTAGTTCTTCGATTGGTGTTTTTCCTGTTGTTTATGCTGTTGTTGTTGTGTTTTACACTTGAATTTCTGTAGTTATTTTGTTCTCTTTAGTCCTTCGCTTGGTGTTTTTCCTGTTGTTTATGCTGTTGCTGTTGTGTTTTACACTTGTATTTCTGCTGTTATTTTGTTCTTTTTAGTCCTTCTCTTGGTGTTTTTCCTGTTGTTGATGCTGTTGCTGTTGTGTTTTACACTTGTATTTCTGCTGTTATTTTGTTCTTTTTAGTCCTTCTCTTGGTGTTTTTCCTGTTGTTGATGCTGTTGCTGATGGTGTTGCTGTTGTGTTTTACACTTGCATTTCTGTTGTTATTTTGTTCTTTTTAGTCCTTCTCTTGTTTTTTCCTGTTGTTGGATGCTGTTGCTGTTAGTGTTTTACACTTCGTATTTCTTGCTTGTTATTTTGTTCTTTTTAGTCCTTCTCTTGGTGTATTTTCTGTTGTTGATGTTGTTGCTGTTGCTGTTGTGTTTTACACGTATTTCTGTTGTTGTTTAAGTTCCTGATATTTATTTGCTAATTTGTACTTGTAATCTAACCTAACCTAACCTAACCTAACCTAACCTTCAAAACCTTGACTTTTTATATTGTTGTTGTTGTTTATTTAAAAAGAACGTGCCCACGTTGACAAACTTCTCTATTTTGAAGTTGGTGTCTTATACAAAAGATTTCGAGAATATTTTGTGAGTATCGCTTAATTTATTAGTTATTTTTCGAAAAAAAAGATCATAACATTCAAGTAGGGATGAATTAATCAAATATTTTTCGATATTCAATGACGCAAACTTTTGTATTGGTGTTTTTTCTGTTGTTGATGCTGTTGCTGTTGTTTTACACTTGTATTTCTGTTGTTATTTTGTTCTTTTCTAAATTTCTAAATAGTTATTTTGTTGGTTATTTATGCTCTTGTTGTTTGTGTTGTTATTTTCTTCTTTTTAGTCCTTCGATTGGTGTTTTTCCTGTTGTTGTTGTTGTTCCTTGTGTTTTACACTTGAATTTCTGTAGTTATTTTGTTTTCTAGATTAAGTGGTATTTTCCTGTTGTTTAATGCTTGTTGCTGTTGTGTTTTACACTTGTAGTTCTGCTGTTGTTATTTTGTTGTTTTTAGTCCTTCTCTTGGTGTTTTCCTGTTGTTGATGCTGTTGCTGTTATGGTTTTACACTTGTATTTCTGCTGTTATTGTGTTCTTTTTTTCTCTTGGTGTTTTCCCTGTTGTTGATGCTTGTTGCTGTTGTGTTTTACACTTTATGTTTGTTGCTGTTAATTTGTTCTTTTTAGTCCTTCTCTGTTGTTTTCCTTGTTGTTGATGGCTGTTGCTGCTTGTTATACACTTGTATTTTCTGCTGTATTTTGTTCTTTTTAGTCCTTCTCTGGGTGTATTTCTGTTGTTTGATGCTGTTGCTGTTGTGTTTTACACATATTTCTGTTGTTGTTTAAGTTCCTGATATTTATTGTTGATTTGTACCTTAACCTAACCTAAACCCTAACCTAACCTAATTCCTTCAAAAACCCCCCCTTGGGGGAGCGGGGGGGGGTGACCTTTTTATATTGTTGTTTGTTGTTATCTTGTATAATGTTCATCTTCTTATTTTTTTCGCTGTGTGTTGCTATATCTGTCGTTTATTGTAAATTTCTAAATAGTTGTTTGTTGGTTATTTATGCTCTTGTTGTTTGTCTAGTTATTTAGTTATTTTTAGTCCTTCTCTTGTTGTTTTTCCTGTTGTTTATGCTGTGCTGTTGTGTTTTACACTTGTATTTCTGTTATTATTTTGTTCTTTTAGTTCTTCTCTTGGTGGGTTTTTTCTGTTGTTGAATGCTGTTTCTGTATTTTACACTTGTATTTCTGTTGTTATTTTGTTCTTTTCTAAATTTCTAAATAGTTTTTTTGTTGGTTATTTATGCCATTTGTTATGTTTTTATTTTTTCTGTTGTTAATTTATGTTCCTTTTTAGTCCTTCGATTGTGTTTTCCCGTTTGATGCTGTTGTTGTGTGTTTTACATTGTAATTTCTGTTAGTATTTTTGTCTCCTTTAGTCCTTCGCTTGGTGTTTTTCCTGTTGTAGAGAGCTGTTGCTGTTGTGTTTTACACTTTGTATTTCTGTTGTTATTTTGTTCTTTTCAGTCCTTCTCTTGGTGTTTTTCCTGTTGGTTGATGCTGTGCTGTTGTGTTTTACACTTGTATATCTGTTGTTATTTTGTTCTTTTTAGTCCTTCTCTTGGTGTTTTTCCTGTTGTTGATGCTGTTGCTGTGGTTTTTACACTTGTATTCTGCCTGTTATTTTGTTCTCTTATTTAGTCCTTCGCTTTGGTGTTTTTCCTGTTTGTGATGCTGTTGCTTTGTGTTTTACACTTGTATTTCTGTTGTATTTTGTTTCTTTTAGTCCTTACTCTTGTGTTTTTCCTTGTGTTGATGTGTTACTGTTGTTTACACTTTGTATTTTCTGTGTTTATTTTGTTCTTTTTAGTTCTTCTCTTGGTTGTATTTTCTGTTTGTGAATTGCTTTTGCTTGGTTGCTGTTGTGGTTTTACACGTATTCTGATTGTTGTTTAAGTGCCTGATATTTATTTGCTGATTTGTACTTAACCTAAGCTTAACCTAACCTAAACCTAACCTTAACTCTAACCCCTAACCTTCAAAACCTTGACTTTTTATATTGTTGTTGTTGTTTTTGTTAATTGTTCATCTTCTTATTTTTCCTGTGTTGCTATATCTGTCGTTTATTGTAAATTCTAAAATAGTTTGTTTGTTGGTTATTATGCTCTTGTTGTTTTGTCTAGTTATTTAGTATTTTAGTCCTTCTCTTGTGTTTTTCCTTGTATGTTATGCTTGTGCTGTGGTTTTACACTTGTATTTCTGTGTTATTTTGTTCTTTTTAGTTCTTTCTCTTGGTGTTTTTTCTGTTGTTGATGCTGTTGCTGTTGTTTTACACTTGTATTTCTGTTGTTATTTTGTTCTTTTTAGTCCTTCTCTTGGTATTTTTCCTGTTGTTGTTAGTTTTCTGGTTGACTGTTGTTGTTTTACACTTGTATTTCTGTGTTATTTTTCTCTTTTTAGTTCTTCTTTTGTATGTTTTTCCTGTTTTGTTGATTGCTGTGCTTTGTTCTACACTTGTATTTCTGTTATGATATATATTTTTAATCCTTTCTTTTTCTTTGTTAGCTTTTATTGATGCTGTTTGCTGTTTGTGTTTTACACTTGTATTTCTGTTGTTATTTTGTTATTTTTAGTCCTTCTCTTGGTGTTTTTCCTGTTGTTTATGCTGTTGCTGATGGTGTTGCTGTTGTGTTTTACACTTGTATTTCTGTTGTTATTTTTTCTTTTTAGTCCTTCTCTTGGTGTTTTTCCTGTTGTTTATGCTGTTGCTGTTGTGTTTTACACGTATTTCTGTTGTTGTTTAAGTTCCTGATATTATATTTGTTAATTTGTACTTGTAACCTAACCTAACCTAACCTTCCTTCCTGCCTTCATTCCATGCTTCCTTCCTTCTTTCCTTGCTGCATTCATTCCTTCCTTCATTCCATGCTAATCTAACTAGCCTAACCTTAACTAACCTAACCTTCCTTCTTGCCTTCTTTCCATGCTTCCTTCTTTCCTTTCTTGCTGCCTTACTTCCTTTCTTCATTCCTTGCTTCCTTCCTTCCTTGCTGCTTGCCTTCATTCCTTGATGCCTGCCTTCCTTCCTTCCTTGCTAACCTAACTTAACCTAACCTTCCTTCCTGCCTTCATTCCATGCTTCCTTCCTTCTTTCCTTGCTGCCTTCATTCCTTCCTTCATTCCATGCTAATCTAACTAACCTAACCTTCCTTCTTTACTTTCTTGCTGCCTTACTTCCTTTCTTCATTCCTTGCTTCCTTCCTTCCTTCCTTCCTTGCCTTCATTCCTTGATGCCTGCCTTCCTTCCTTCCTTGCTGCCTGCCTTCCTTCCTTCCTGCCTGGGTGACTTCGTTCCTGCCTGCCTGCCTTCAGTAGAGGGGTCCTGTCAGAGAGGGAGCCCCCCACCAGAGGGGAACCCCTCTAGAGGGGAGCCCCCCAGAGGGGAGCCCCCCTAGAGGGGAGCCCCCAGAGAGAGAGAGAGAGAGTGCCGGGTGGGAATAGCTAATTAAAGCTAGGCGACAGTACCAACTGTCTCAGAGGGGCCAAGCTTCAGTACCAACTAAGTTTGACGCCAGCTGAAAAGTTAGACCTTTCTAAAGTAGTCAGACTACAGTTGCTAGCAGAGGGAACTCTAAGGAGATCAACTCCTTGTTCTTCCTGTTGAGTAGATTTTCGGTGCCTAAGAAATTCTGAAATGAAGTTTCAACGGTCAAGTCTTAAATAATAAAGAACTACAACTAAATTAAGTTTATACAATATAAATAAAAATGATAAACTAACTTATATCAAAATTAATTGTACTTACTCAAAAATAAAGGGTAACTAAATAATCTTTAATCTCCCATTATAACTAAATAGGACTAAATAAATACAAAAATATTGTTAACCGTATAAAAAATATATTATACGCAATTACTTTACCTAAGAATATTTAAAATTAATAAAATAAATAAATACATCAAATTAGTTCAAATTTAATAAATCCTGTGGCTTATTTATTTATAATAAACTTAAAGCATTCCAAAAAGTAATTTAATCCTTAACAAAATAAATCAAGATGGTTACAGTTACGTACTCTAAAAATGCCAACCGAAATAAATAACAATAATAAGAATATTAAAGTTATTTATGGAAGAAACTAATGTTATTCGTAAATGTTATTTCATAACACATTTAACTATAAATAAATTATTTGGATAACTAGGAATATAAAAAACATAAATCTATTAACTAACTTTTAAAATTACGACGATATCTAACAAATGGAAGCTTTCACAAACTTTAAGTAGGTCTTTCAAAACACATATATAAAAGTTGAGGGCTCAAAAGTAAGTACATCAATCTTAAACATATAAGTGAATTTAAGCAAATAAATAATGATTTACTCTTATATATATTGAATATAAATAAAAAAATGATACATATTTGATTAAAATAAACCTAATAAAGTTTATAAAAAGACAATAAAATATTAATTAAATTACTTTAGTTGTCCATAAATATTTAGTTTGCATCAGGGAAAACCGAAATAAAAGATATAACTTTTATAAATGAAATTTTAATTTTTAAGTCTTCAACAAATCATAACTTTTGTTTTACAACGATTTATTAAATGAAATATATATCAAAAAATAGAGAAAAATAAACTACATTATATAAAAATATCATTTTTCTGAAATAATATTTGCAAATACCTTTTCAAACCATCTCTTATTGGTAAATGAGTCTTTTATCATAAAACACCTTGAGCGGATTCTTTTTTAAAAGGTAAACTAATCTATTTTATTTTATGTTATTTATTTTATTTATACAAATTTATACAATATCTTTAATCAGGAACGGGATACTAAGATATGTGGGACGGTTTTACTTTAAAAAAAAGGTTTTTTAAAATGTACTGCTTTATTCCGATAACTCTCGCAACATAGATTTTATGTCTTTCCACATTCCAATCAAGTTTTTAGTATGATCACTTTTACTTTAATTACTTTATTGTGTTCTTTTACAACTTATTCTCTAAAAAGAAACAATACAACTCATCTTATTTTACTATACTTACTTTATTATGTTCTTCACTATTCTCTGTATTCTCTACATTCCAGATGTTCTCTGTTCTCCATTCTTTTAATAGGCTTTCTCAACTAATACTTTAATATTCGACAATTATTAACGATCTTTAATCCATGGATTCTTTTTAAAAAATTAATCTCTTATAACCTTTAACAGGGTTCAGTTTAACTCATCAAATCATTATTCAACAGCATTAAATCGCTACAAAATCATCATTCATTTGTCCCGAAGTAGGATGCATGAGTTAAGGCCTTACTCATCATCCTAGTTCTATTTCAGCGGCCTTACAATAGCATTTCCTAAGAAAACTCTCTATTTTGAACTTAATCGGTAAGGAAATTTGACATATCACCATGTCACCGCAGGACATACGAAAATATAGGCAGCCTTAAGCTCCGTCTAATATTTTCCGCGTTGCAACGACTTCTAATCACATAATAATCTCATTTCACATAATATTTCTAATTATGCTTCCAATTCAGAGTTAAATTTCCTCTTACTTTAAAAAACCCTTTTATTCATTATTTCTTTAATCCTTTAATTTAATGTTAAACTTAAGACAACCTGAATAAGAGAACATTAATACCAAAATTTTAATGACATGAATAAAATTCATTATTACTTCATTAATTTCATATTCATCATATCAACAGATTTCAAAACATCTCCAAAATTCAATAATCGTCATTTCAAATAATTTAACTTGTATAATTGATCGATATTTTAACACTTTCTCTGCTCTTTCTCATATTTTCCTTCTTATTTTATTTTCACTTCCCTTTTTTTTATCTTATATAAAAAACCCGATATTAAATCTTTCACTTTGATTCACTAAATCAATACAAATTTATCAACAAATGCGAACATATTCATATCAGCAGTTTTATAATCTTTCAATAAACTATTCCGCTTAATTTATAAACTTTTAATAGTTTGCATAATTTTTTTTTACTTTAATTGAAAAGGTTCGGGATTCTTACTACTTTGCATAATAATTTAATTTAACTTACGGTATTCCTTAACAAAAGGAAAAAAATATTCTCTACAACATTATAAATTCATTTCTTTTAAGATGAACGGTATTAAGGAATTAAAAGAATTATCCTGTTTTACTCTAAAATAATTTCTGAATCTTCAAATGGACGCCACTTTACGTGTTCCTGATCAAGAGTTTTAGGATGGATTAAATATTTACAGATTTATTCCTTTTTTTTAAAATTGTTCTTATAACTACTACCACTACAACCGTCATTATCATTATTATTAGTATCATCATCATCACTACTACTGTTAACATCTTTATTAATATCATCGTTATAATAATTATTAACATTATAAACATTTTCGCTATTATCATCAGTACTACCATTACTTTTACTATAATTACCATCATTATTATTATCAAAATCAACATTACTATTATCTATAACAAACGTATTATCATCATCTTTAAAATCAAAAAAGTTACCATGATCATTATCATTACTATCGTTTCCATCACTATCATTATAACTATTGTAGTTTCTCTCATTGTCATCATTACCATCACTATCATCCAAATGATCATTACTAACATTTCTACCATCAACATTACAATTATCTTTATTATTACTACTAGCATTCGTATTACCATTATTACTAATATTAACTTTATCCTTATCATTATTGTCAACATTAAAATTATTATAATTACCGTTATTGTCCAAATTATTGCTTTAACTACCGTTATTTATTTGAGCTAATTTCTTTTTCTTTCGTTTTCTTTTCCTACCTTTAAAAACTACTTCATCAAGAAAAGCAATTTCTTTGTGAACACAAAAAGTTTTCATTTTATCAGAAGAACTATAAGCTACATTATTATCATTTCCACTAGTCTTTAATACTGTTTCATCTTGATTAGGATTGTTAATAAGGACTTTTACATTTGTACTATCATTAGACGTTGCAATCGATATTAGTATTCTAATTATTATTATTTTTAACACTAATTTCTTGTAAAACTTCATCATAAAAATTTTTAAGATTCATTTTTCTTTAATAACAATATATCTCAAGTATGGATTTAACACAATTTTAGAAAAATTTACAATTGACATTTATTACTAACAAGATTTATTACTATTGACTTTTATAATTAGTTAACATTTATTATTAAAATATATTAATACTGATATTTAATACAACTGATATTTAATAATATGATATTTATTACTAATGATATTTTATACTATGCCTGCCACCAGATTAAAGTTACGCTAAGGTTTTAAGTCTACGTTAATATCTTATAGGACTAACTGCTAATGTAAATAAGTCAACACCGCTGCTAACCAATGTAAAGTTTTAGTCCCAGCGCTAGCCAACAATGTAAAGTTTGAACTTTAAAGATACGACTAAAGGTGGCAGGATAAAAGAGACAACTTTAATAATAAATAAATTTAATACAAAAAATGGTAGCGTAATACAACTTCGGAGTAAGCGTGCATAGGTTCAATATTTACATAAATGGGAATAAAAAAAAACCGATACATAAAAGGGGGCAAGTTTGACTACAAACTTGGGGTAGTACCAACTACCGGGATTAAGGGAGCAGCACCAGTACCAACTAGTACTTATATATATATATAATACCAGTTGTAAATAAAAATAATATATAATTATAAACTCTTAGTATATAGTATTTATTATATTCATACATTTGCGTTATGAGATTAATATGTAAGGTATATATAGTATATGTAAAAAAGTAAATAAATAGTCAATATGTATATTTGTTTGTTTAGTTTAAACTTTATGTGTTAATTTATACCTTAATTATATATAGTTATATAGTATTATTATTATATTTCATACAAAATTCACTATAAAATAGAAGTATACTTGTTATTTATATTAATATATAGATATTGATAATCGAAAGACACTAAATAAGACATAAAATACTTTCAAATATTGATATATCGATAATTAATTGGCAGGAGACATTTTCAATAAGTCAAAAAATAATCAAGGATATCTGGACTACAGAATAGAGATACTCTATACCTAAAGATATCGATATATCGATGATCGAAATACATATTTTTAATAAGATAATAAACCAAATATGACTGAACTATATAAATAGCGATATGTAATACTTAAAAATATCGATATATTGATAATCGATAAGATAAAGATAAAAAATTCAAAGATATCTGGACAATAGAATAGAGATAGTCAAAACTTAATAATATCTATATATTGATAATCGTCAGACATTTCTAATAAGACAAAAAAATATCATAGGCGTATGTCCAGAATATAAAATAGATAATCGATATTCAAAAATATCGAAAATCGACGGACATATTTCGTATAAATCAAAAATGTATAAAAAAAATGTTTTGACTAGTAGAGATACTTAATACTTAAAAATATTATCAATGATAGGATCAATGGAATTAGGGTTCTGAGTGAGATACAGGGGGAGACGAGGGGGGGGGGGTTAGGGGGACGGGGGCGCCTTTCCATTTAAATGATGCTGGGCTTGTTCCATGATCACTGAGTTCAAAAGTTGTTAACAGATCAATTCCTAAGGTGATTCCTATGAAGGATGAATGAGCATGTCAATTCCAACTTGAGCAGAGCTTATCGAGAGTCAAGCAATATCCAACATCCCTAATCTTCAAGTAGTTTTATTTGCTGAAAAGACCACGTCACTATCAAGTAATTTTTACGAAGCTTTCCTGAATCTGTAAATCTTTGTGAATCTTTTTTTTTTGCAAAGCGAGCAAAGCTTTCCCTCGGGTTGCATGCTATTTAAATCTGGCATTCATAGAAGGTGAAACCATATTCACCTCGAGGCATGCCATTCTTCTTCAGAAAACAATGTTTGGGTTTCAAAATTGTTAACGAATTCCTAACTCTGAGCAAGCAGTTAGATATGATTTATTCTTACAGTTGTCACCAACCGCCGCTCAGCGCGGCAAAACCCTGTTATCAAGCACGGGCAAACCCTATCTCAAGGAGTGGTTGCATTGACCACACGCCTTCAAAAAATTTCATCTAAACGCAAAATTACAGCAGAGAGCACAGACGCAGGGCTTTAAAGTGAAGAGGAAAATTAAATCGCAGTTAAGGAAACACAAGATGATGGAAAGAATTCCACAAACAGAGTGACAGAAAGAGGAAAGAAGACCGCAGGCAACATTAGTTATGGAGGTTACAAATAATCAACACAAAACTCACTGCCGACACAAGCACCTCCTTTTGGCTTACGATGGGCGTCTGTACAAGGTGTATGGTACGCACGATGATGGATAGTCCCCGTCTAGGCACATTGCCGCTACCAGTACCTACTAGACAAAGCAGATTAAAAGCACAACAAAATGAAGGACCAGTCCTTGTTAAGCCCTTTGGCTTATAAACTGTGCTAAAGCTGAGAGAAACCAGAGCTCCCCCCCCAGATATGCGAGAGCAGGTACTCCATTACAAGGCGATGAGACCCTTGTTAGCTGTGATAACTTCAGCAAGAGGAAAAAAAAATTCTCGCAGTCAAAATCAGAATCCAGTTTGAGCCCGCCTAGCAACCACCGGTTGGACTTTGAGGTTTCAATAACATTTTTGTTTATGTTTCAAGCCAAGAGATGTTAATATTCGTCAACAGGAGAACGAGAGAACTCGTCGAACAGAGATAGGATAAATGTTTATACATATGTCTACTTGTTTTGAGTTCAATTGCAAGTTGGGTTTTTTTTAAAGACATTAAATTTCACAAGCCTTCGAGACCATAACCCTGAAAAAATTGCTATCCAGTCATCAGCTGAGCAATAGAATACGGAACGATTAAGACGTTAAGACACATTCTTGAAAATAAAAAGAGAGCAGAATTTGACAATAGAAGCTTGAAGGAATGACACTGTTGAAAGTCATCGACATCATGAAGTATGGAATAGAGTTAGTACTGTGCAGTGAGAAGCAAGCATCATTATTGAAATACAGGAATAAAAGTAGGAGATAAAACAGAACCCTGAGAACACCACTCTTGACAGAAAAAGAAGAATTCGCACCATCAACAACAGCCGAGCATTGAAGTGAGATTTGAAGAAGCTAGACCATACAGTAAGCTAAAGGAAGAAGGAAACCAAAGAAGGGGGAGCTTGGAGAGCAGTGATTGCGTGCAGACCCGTCATTTCTTCAAATGCTTTGACTATGTCCAAGCCGACCACCACACAAGTCTCCGTAGTTCCTAAGGGCGAAATTCCAACTTAAACTATGTTAAATCCAGTAAAGCCTATATCGCCAGAGTAATTCTCGAGCAAACCGAAAGCCTACTCGGTAATCGGAAAGAAGGGACGTAGATTCCAAGATGAGCTAAGAAGACAACAAAAACCAAACAGTGGAGATTGTGAAAGGGTTTCAAAGTCTTAGAAGAATACAAGTTATAGGCGATAAGTTAGAAGGAACATCACGAAACAGCACCTTTTTTTCGGAATAGGTTGCCCTCATATGCGCGTGCTCCAACACTTCGAAGGGAAAAAATGTAGTATTGGGATAGAGATATAGTGAACAGTGTTGGTCCCCCACCCGCCGAAGCACTACTCTCCTCCCACAGAAAACTCATCAACAGTGTTAATGCCATTCCCGGCACCCTGCCTTTACCTTACCCGTTCACTTAGATTCAGGAGCTCACTGCCACCGAAGATCAAATGAAACTGACAGGTAACAGCAATAGGAAACTGAGAGGAGAAGGAGGAGTAAGAGGAATATGGAATCATCAGAGGAAAATGAGTTAGAGGAAAATAGGAGGCCAAAGAGATGACTGGCCTTTTTAGTTGGAGTTAGCAACATGAATCATCAGAGCGAATAAAGAGAGGAAAGGATGATTTACAGAAGTTTTTAAGATGTTTTTGGCAAGACGCCAGAGAGATTTCAGTAGGAGAAGCCAAGAGTCAGCGCACTTTCGATTTAATGAAAGCGCTTTGCTCGTCGAAGAGTTATCCTGCCAACGACTTTCTAGATGAATGAAATCGGCAAGATGAATAGGAGAGGTGATCGTGAAATTTCATCCACAAACCTATAAGAATCTGTCTCTACCTACATGCCAGGTAACAAGCCAGATCGAACCATGGATTTGAGGAGAAAAACGACTTTAGCCAAGATCCCGAATGAACAATCTTCTCATCCCATTTAACAAATATACACTTTCCCAACCTTTATCGGCAGAAAGTGAAAGCGTCCTTCAGAGTATCCAAAGCAGTACTCCAATCCACAGACCCAGAACGCACATCCTAAAACGACGAAAATATTAGCGTAGAAGCAACCCCCAACACCCCCAATCGGCCCGATCAAAAGTGCCGAAAAAAACCGCATAGGGCAGGATATAGATGTTGGTGAGCATGTCATTAAAATTAAATATTAATTTAGGGTCAGACTTACCGATAGGAGCAAGGTGATTATCTATAGAGCAGCAAGGACTAGTGTGAAACAGATAGGTCAAGTGCTTCAAGAAACCCCGGTTGGACAATACCCGAATGTGTGCTAGGTTCTCTTAATAGCTTGCTCCAGATCCGATTGAGATACTGAATATGATCGGCTTCCTGTCTCCTAGCGTGTTAGTATAAGTATGCAGAGGAACCCAACAATTTCAGTGTTGTGCTTACATTGAGATCCCCGTAAATAGTATGTTATCTCAGTTTGTGAGTAGCAGAGGTATAAAGCAGTCTTTCTAAGTGAAGAATAGTCAAGGGTAAATCAAAAAGGCATGAAAAAACTGGCCTGCTTCTGTTAGACAATCTGTGGAAGAAGGAGAGATGATTTAAGAAGAAGAAAAGATTTTAAGCCACAGACATCAAGTTTAGATATTGTGCGAGATTACTCGAGACCGTGATTATAGAGTGGTTGTTTATATAACGATATGGCACAAATACACGTCCCACCCATTTGAGACAGAAAAGTTAGTAAAGAAAGGGTATAGAGTCGGATAGTATGAAGACGAGTTTAACAAAAAGGGGGATTTGGAAGATTTTCTTATTTAAAGGGCCCCCCAATTTGTCCCGGGGTTATCAGCCAAGAGCATAAAATCTAGGTTAGATATAGAGGTTATGTATACCGATGGGACTGCGAGATCAGAGTTAGCAAGCCATTATGTTTGGTCTTAGAAGTAAGAAGAAGCCCAGCAGGGCCTGTGCAAAATCCTGCTATCATACACGAGCCGGCGGCACAGCAACTCACCGAAGAAAAAAAAAAAAAAAAAAAGCCCCAGATAGTGATTTAAACAAACAGACAAAAGCAAAGGAGAAATGAAGAAAAATTATTCTTAAGTTAAAACCTAAATTTTTAAAACGATAAACCATATATACGTTTAAGACACCTAAAAATATTGATAAATTCATTGAAGTTTAAAAACACTCACCCCACTACACAGGCTCTCACAAAATTGCGTACAAAAAAAAAAAAAAAAATACTATTTGATATGTTATATTGAAAAGTTAGAATCAATTTGAAATGAATTTAATAATGGCATGGACATAAAAGTGATAGGTATTGAAGTGAGACAAGTTTTGGAGAACCATAAAGAACCTAAGTTTTAAAAAGGAAATCCAGGAAAAAAAAAACAAGATTAGTACTAGCTTTCAATCGAAACAGATTATATTATTAATCTAAAAAGTTTTCCTCATAATTATTTACCCGAAAAGTAAGAAGCTATCGGCTATAGTATTCGGCCAATTCTTTAACGGATACCGATACCGATACATCAAAAATTGACCGATACACCGATACCGAAATCGATACCGACTTATTCGGTAATCGCCGTGATATATATATATTATAGTATATATATATATAATATACTAATATTATATATACTTATATATATATATAATATATAGTATCGATATATATATATCTATATATATATAGTATATATAAAGTAGTATATGGGGAGAATCGCAGGAGGCGAATATATCGCCATTCGCCGAATCGGCGTAATATCATTCGCCCGAATACCCGAATAAAATTAAATATTTTTTTTTTAGTGCTTTTTTTATTTTTTTTTTTTTTTATCGCGTTCTTTTTTTTCAATACTCACGCTACGTTCATGGGGTTGTGTTTTTTTAATCCCATAGTGGAATGTTTCCGTGGTTCGACGACCGCTTTTTTCGCCAGCCGCAAGGAAACGACCGGCCAAGGTCCGCAAACCGGCACCGATTCAACTGTCTGAAAAGCCTAGGTATTGCCACCGCACCGCATGAGCAACGCCTAAAGCTTTGGATTCGCACGAGCACCCTCGGAGTCGAATTCACACTTTTTTTCGTATTAACTTACGAACCTACGTTTAATGGACCATTTGTTTTTAGTTCGTAATGATAATAATTAGGAATTGTTAGCCATGACGTCACAAGGATCCTTATAACAGTCATGTTTGTCAAAGACACACAAATATGAATAATATTTGTGATGAGTATTAATATATAATCAATTCATACATCCATTATATATATATTAAAACTATAATTTCATATTTATATATGTATATAATAAATATGAAGTAATATCATAGTATATAGAGATATATAGTATACTATATATCTATATATAATAAACAAGCAAATAAATCTTAAGATTGCTTTACTTATCAAATAAGTTTTTATTCATTCGTGATTTAAAAACCGTATAATTGAATAGAAATAGATTCGTAACTCTTTCATATCCTCATACTCTGTTGGTCCATAAAAGCAGCTTACTCGACTCTCTTCCCACGGGTACATGAGAAGATTTTAAACTTGAAAACTTTCATTTATCACTTTCATAACCTTTTACATTCAATTGAATACATAACTTTAGTCTTTTCTATTTCACTTATTGCTATATATATATATACTATATAACCATATATACATATTATATATATAAATATATATATATAATATTATATAATAATATATATATATCAATATAACATATATGCCAGCTATACTATAGCTTTATACTATATATATTATATATATATAGCGTTATCTCGTATGTGTTCCCGATTTTCCTTCAGAACAATATGATAGCTTTTTTCATGGGCCAGTTTTAATGTCGTTCGTAATACTTTCCTGATCACGAATGTTATTCAACGAATCGAACATTCGCAACGGAGTACACAGATATACGGTCTGTTATTAGGTACTTTTTTTCAGGAGCGATATATTATTAATTTATATATATATTATATTATATATAAATATATATAGTATAATATATACATATATATTATATTATAATAATTATATAATATATATAAATATATATTAATATATATATAATAATTATGATTATTATATATATTATATTATATATATTATATTATTATATATTTATATAATACAACATATCCAATATAATATATCTAACATAAGGTGCCAATCCACACTACTATTATTCCATATATTATATCATATATATATATATATTATTATCATAATTATTTATATATAGTATATATATATATATAACTTATACATATAGATATGCATAGTAAGCAATATAAGACTAGCTTGATGAGTGAAATATACTCTACCGAATCGAAATTTTAATCGAAATTTTGAGTGCTCAGTTTTAAAAATTTGAATCTTGATTTTAAATCTTGATTTATTGTAGAATAACTTATGAATTAAAAGAAAGACTTTCGATCAATTCGATTTTCTCGATCTGTATGTCTACGGAAAAGTCATAGGTAAGCACCTTTTACCCTGATTAAAAAGTATCGGATATTAATTTGAGATTAATATGAACTACCTTCGTGGTTATCAATAAAATTTAAATTAATCTTGAATACTACTTCATTCATAATGGTAATAGTTCTCATGTTTAATCATCTCATCCATTACTTGTATACCTTTTTTACCTACAATAACGAGAGAATAATAATTGAGATAGAACCATAACATAAATAAGAAAAAAAAGAAAAATAACGAAATGCGGAAAAGAAAATTCTTATACTATTCATAATACCGGTATTCGAATTACTGAAAATAGTATATGATAGTGATGATAAATTATTCATATATATAATAAATAAATAGTTATAATATTAAATAAGGAGGATTATTACTATTTTAATAGAAAACTATTGATATACTATTGTACATAATTATTCATTCTCTAAGACGCACCTTATATTAACTCCATCTTATTTATATTTATAACATATAATTTAATTTTTCTTGTAATATTTATAAAATCGTATATTTGTGTCGAATATTATATAGCTCTTCTCATTTTAACTCCTTGACAACATACACTTTAAGGTGCCCAACGCGCTTATTCGCCTGATTGCACCCGATGGAGGCTGAGGGAGGATGACGTTGATAAACATTATTGTATTTGCGTATTCCACTTAATGTTCTTTGTTGTTTTTCGTCATTTTTGATTTAATACGCTCCTCTCTCTAATATAAGATCATTTAAATTAAATCAAATAATGATATAGATTCTATATTATTCTATATAATATAATATAGTACATTGTTACTTGATAGTATACTTTACCCCAATAATTATATCACAATAGGTAATACTATACCATTAACATTATGTAGAATTGAATTCTGAATTGTAGCCAAATATTCTTTATAGTGATTGAAGAGAATATATATAATATTGTAAAAGTTAGTATTCATATTTATTCCCATTTTCTTTCTGTGGCAACTTAATATATAATAATTAAAGTCAAATTCCGATCATACTCTTATAAACATTAAACTAAAAGATACACTTTCAAAGAATTCGGTCCAATATTTGCATAAATTAATAAACGGATACACTATGAGTGAACATACAGATTAGAAGATTCATTGCTATTTTGTTTTTTGTAATTTTTTTTACAAATTCCAGTCTGACATATTGCATGTTAGTAAATTAGCCAATAGTTTTGCCAGTTATTTGGCTATATTTACTCTCATTTTCCGACTGAATATATTATAATCGTGTTTCAGTATAGATGATTTAATGGAGATTGACCAAAATTATATCTTAAACACGGACCAAATCATCAAAAACCAAACAGTAATACTATATTCCCTATCCTGTCAAACATCTTACGTGAGTGAAATTATATATAAGATTTTAATTTCACGATAGATCTATAACGAATCTACTACCGTACCATGTATATTAAAATATAACGAATTATAATTACGTATATAATATATCTGCTTAGAGTCGAACTATATCTAATACCCATTATCAAATAACTTGTTATATATATTGATATTATAGTAATAATATAATATATATATATTAATAGATCAATATTATATATAATATATATATATATTATATACTATTATATTTAATATTATATAAATATATATATATATATATATATTATATATATTTATTATATAATTATAATATATTATATATCATATAATAATTATATTATAATATATATTTATAATATATTTATATATATACTATTAATATATGAAATTTAATATACACAGTACTCATATATATAATATTTTTTAATCATATATTACTTTGTAACATTATCATGTTAAATTAAATATATATTACATATTAATATATTAATATATTAATCAATCTCGATTATATATTCGATATATATATGTATAATATATATATATATATTATAATATATAATTATATCTATATCAATTATATTAATTATATTAAGTATTATATATATTAATATAATATATATGTTAATATAATATTAATATATAGTTATATTATATATATTAATTTATTTATATTACTATCTATATATATTTATATATTAATATATATATAACATTTATATATATACTATATAATATTATTATATTATATCTATAATATATATATATATATATATATTATATTATAATTTATAATATATATATCAATATATATTAAATAATATATAATATAATACTAATATGTATATATTAATAATAATAAATATATATATATATCTTATATATAATTAATTATATATATACTATATATATCATATTATATAAGTATAGTATATTATATATATATATAACTATATTATAATATATATATATATATATATATATATATTATAATATTAATATATTTAATATATTACATATATATAGACCAGTAGATATTTATATAGTATATTATATATAATATTTAACAATATACTTATAATATATATATATTTATATAATACCTAATAATTAATCAGTGATTTAATATATATATAATATATATAATCTCTACATTTTAAATATAATATATATTTTTATTATTATATTTATATATATAATACAGTAATACTAACTCTTGTTAGGAATAAACAGAAGTCAGCATAAAATCTATTACGTATACATGTCATACATTACATATAGTTAGAATCCATACTAACAAATTCTCTAGAATCCTTCAAGCACTTTGCTATCAATATTGACTTTATTCATATTCTGCATTACCAATAATTAAAATCAACTTATAAAATCCATAAAGAATACAGAAAAAATAGAAAGTTACACGTAAAGGTTATTAGAGATGGATTAAAATTCTTTTTACGTATGCATTTCTCTGAAAACGAGCAACTCTGTCTTATCGTTAGTATCAAATAGTTTAATATTCTTTGTGTTTTCTCGTTACGAGAACAGAAGAAATAAAAGGACATACGAACTTAAATAAACAAATGATGAGCAATTATGGTATCGTATTTTGAGAGCTTATTAGCCATGAGGAAGCCAGGAAAAATTACTCTTTTCAGAGAGATTTGATAAGTGTAATGTCATCATCTCCGGGAAAATTTAGTGCTATTATAATATTATATATATATAATAATATTATATATATATAATATATATATATTATATTATATATTATTATATATATTAATAACTATATTAATTATATTCTATAACATTCAAATCCAATTATTATATAAATTCTATTTATATTTATTCATTATTAATTTATAAAATTATTAATGATTATTATTTTATTATTATTTAGTATTTATCATTATATCTTTTGATATATTTATTATTATTATCTATTATATATTATTATTATTATTATATTATTTATTGTTTATTTTATAATTATTATTTATATTATATTATTCCTTTTATTTATGGACTCTTACAATGTGTTTTCTTTTAACCTTCTTTTCCATATTATTACTAGTATATTAGATAATAGCAAATATAATAACTCTAATTTAGCAATAAGGAAAATGTGAAAATATTAAAATTTACGATTAAGCGTGAGCATTAACCTTTATTTTGCTATTGAGCAGCTACATGAATAATGTGATTTTAGTTGCTAAATAGTGAAGGAACTTTTAATGAACTCTGAAGATAATAAAATAACGTTTTAGTGGGTAAAAAATAAAGGTTCCGTTATTGATATATTTTTACTCGCTATATAGATTTCTAGTGTAACATACAAGATATAATTATATAAACACTGAACTTTTTGAGTTTATCAAACCGTCAAACTACTTTTTATATATGATCACGAACGAGCAGTAAAACTCAAACCATTAGACTGATTGGATCGAATTGATCGCTCCGCCATAAATACATAACGAAAATTATTCGTTTCTATATGGTATAATATTTACTTTGCCATATACAGATAGCTTACTTGTTTAATCGGTAATATGATTTTTATTGCTCCACTTTACTGGTAATATCCCGCGAGCAGTCTTATGTCTCGGCCCGCTGAGCCAAAATGCCCGACTCTGTAAAAACACGCCGAATTTATTAAATGATAACTTTTATTTGCTATTAATATTTTATTTATATATTTATTATATATTATTATTATTATTCTTATTTTTCTCTATTATTATTAGTTTATTATACTTAGTAGTAGTAGTATGCTGTAGTAGTTAGTAAGTACGCTCAGTATATTCGTAGTAGTAGTCAGTGTTATAGAAGTATGAGAGAACGAAAGAAGAGCAGATAAGTGTAGGAAGAAGAGAGCAAGAAGAAGCAGAAGAAGAGAAGAAGAACGAAGACAATGTGCTATAATGATATCCTCTACCATCTGGTATGCAAGTATTTTCAGATGAGGCCTTCTTTACTCGCGCCGCACCTGCCAGGCAATTTTGTATTCGAAGCCTCTGCCTCTCGAGAGATGGTCTTATACATGTATTTGACTCAGAATTAAAAAAAAAAATGGCAATCTATGTTTTAAAGTTGAAGGCAAATAATCTTTTGTGGTTCATTTTCTTTTATCTGATATTATAATCCTATAATTACTTTTAATTCTATTCTTTAATATTTTAGTTTAAAAACAAATATTTTGGCTAAATGTCATTATTCTTGTTGCCATTTATATTATTATTATTATTATTATTATTAATAATATTTAATTATTATTATATTATTATTTATTATTATATTTATTTATTATTCATTATTATCTTCCAAGATTAATAAATTAAATATTTAATATTATAATAATGATTATTATCATTATTCCCACTTTATTATTTAGTTATTATTAATTTATTGATTCAGATTTATTATTCTTATTATATATTATTATTATTATTATATATCTATTTTATTATTATTGTTATTAATATTTATTTATATGGAGCGATTTCTATTAAGAGACGTTTCGATCATATTGTTATTCATATTATCATTATTTAATTTATTATTATATTAATTTTATTATTATTATTATATGCTTATATCATATTTTATTTATAATATTTTTAGGATTTTATTAGAAATCTTAATTTAGCAGATTATTATTATTAATTTTAAATATTATTTTTTTTTTATATATGATTATTATTTGTTATCTATTTTATATTCTAATTATTTCTATTTATATATTTTATATATATATATTATTATTATTTTTTATTTATTATTTTTATTATATATTATTATCTATTAATTTATTGTATTTTTAAACGAATTATTTTAATTATTAATATTAGTAATGTTAAATATTTTATTTCTACACTAATATTGAAATATAATATTATTATTATTTATTATGAACTAATTATTATTATTAGTAAGCTTATTTTACAAAATCATGACAAGGAAAAGAAAAACTCACCATAAAGATGGTTGCTTAATATTAATTTTTTTTTTTTTTGAGAAATACTTACTTTGTGATTCTAGATGAAAGACGTACTTCTAGATTTTCACAATTTCAGCACATATCTCTTCTTTTCTCTCATTATATTCAGCCTAATTTGATTCTTTTACATAGTCAAAATATAAAATAATCATAATTTCAATATTATATCTATTATTATAAATTGTACATATAATTTAATATAATAATATATATAATTAAATATTTAATTATTAATATATATATAAGTAAGAGATATATATGATATAAATATATATAAATATGATATATATAATATAGGAAGGACCTTGCTAGATTGGTGGATGCTTTTATGAAGGCAAGCACCCTATTATAAATGAAGGATGGTAAATTTAAAATCATATTTTGAATGATGTCACTGATATATTAAAACATAAGTAGATATATCCAATAAAAGTAAAGTAATAATAAGTCCCTTCTTTCGAAGGAATACTCTCTCTGCGTAAGTACGAATCTAGTTCACGCTTTTTTCCACTCGTTTTTCCACCCTATTTTTCGTGCGGAGCATTATGTTTCACTGGTCTGAAATGATTGGTGTATTCTGAGTCGCGAGGCTTTTCCTTGAAATTTACCTCTCTTGCCGGGAGACTTCTTGTGAGAGAATATCTTGGAGTGAGATTTTTCTTTCTTGTCTCTTTAATAATTTGGATCTGATCTCCCTTAATATCCCTGTGACTCAGAGTATTTCAATGCGGTTTATTATCATTTCACTCGTCACTTATGCTAAATTTTTGCTCGCGCAAATCTAGGACGTTTCGACATAAATTAAAATTTTTACAAGTAAAACGGAGTGCTACATTACTTCCCTCGCTAAAGAATAGCAAGTAAGTATTATAAAAATCCTATATCAAGAATACAATACAATAAAAGTTTACTTCAATGCAACTATCTATTATGTCACGAAACTAAGTTTAGACAACAAACATTTTTAAGCGCAAAATATAGAGTTATTACATAGAAACTGTAAAATACTTCTCAATTCCTGAGCAATAACATGTTACATACAAGAATCTAAACCATAATATACAATCTTCTAAATAAATAAATAATACATAGGGAATGACAATATTACAGAAAAATAAATGAGGTTTCTTGCATTAAACATAGCATGTATTTGGTATTCTAACTCCGTTACATCATTAAACAACATACATATATACATTTAATTTAATAATATTTTAAGTTTATATTATGCTATGAAACAATTAAATATTCATATTTAACTTAAATACGGAGCATCATCGATCGAACGATTGAATCCAGGGAAGGGTCTTAGTAAAAGGCGTTTCTAATGTATCACATGATTTGATTCCCAAATGCGCAGCGTAAATAGTTTTCAAAAGCTTGTAGTACTCGAGAAAAACATTGGTGTGAATTTATTGGGAGAGACGAAGTTGTGCTTGAAATGGTAAAGTCTTTAATTTGAAAAAATGTTCTTCATACATAAAAGGAGCGGTCACAGAACCATTTAGAATTCGAAAAGAATCAAAGTTCGTACTTGGAATCCAAAATTGAGTTTCTGCCCATAATCAAACTTAAAATGATGAAAGAAATTCATGACGAAAAGGAAGTTTGCGACATATGTAGAGACGAAGTGCTTGAAATTTAGGTCCTTATTTGAAATAAATATTCTTCAATACAAATAAAAAGGCGAGAAGGTCACAGACCTCATTATTAGAATTCGAAAAGGATCAGAGTCGTAGTTGAATTCAAAAATGTATTTCGTGACAAATCCCATACTTAAATGCATGAAGAAACCGCGTATACCGTAAGTAGATTGAATATTGCTTCTAGACAATGAATCCTCGAACTGAGAGTTGTGAAAAAGTGAACAGTATCCAAAATTTAGAAATAAAAATTGAAGTCTCGTATCATAATGTTTCGG
This sequence comes from Trachelipus rathkii, assembly GCA_015478945.1. Taxonomy (NCBI): domain Eukaryota; kingdom Metazoa; phylum Arthropoda; class Malacostraca; order Isopoda; family Trachelipodidae; genus Trachelipus; species Trachelipus rathkii. The sequence goes on along the minus strand of JABUQX010052649.1, from coordinate 5,741 downwards.
TGTATTGTTGAGTCTATTTTTTGGAAGTGTTTAATTTGGCTTATTGTGTTATTGTAGTTTTTTTTCTTTTTCTTCAATTTTTTGTTTTAGTTTATCGAAAGTCGTTATGATGTTCATGGGATGTTCTACTTCAGGGTTCCACAAGTTAATATAGGTCGACTTGCATACGATGGTGGCCTTCTTTTTATGGCTCCATAACCCTACTATCAAGAGGTGGTAATTTTCAAGATCATAGATTTTCGGATTGAATATGGTATTTATTTAAACATAAGTTAGATATTCATAAAAATAATAATTAATATAAAGTCCCTTCTGTTGAGATACTCTCTCTTCGTAGCATCGAATTAGTGATATTACAGCCTTGTTCAGCGGTTCACCTTAATATTTGTGCGAAGGATTTTGTTGTTTGTGATTGGAGTTTCGACAGTCGCAAGGCCTTTTCACTTGAATTTACCTCATCTGCGTGCTAGTAAGAGTGTAACTATCTGAATAGTGAATAATATCTTAGTGAGTCTCTCTTTTCTGATACTATAATTCTGAGATCTTGACTCAATATCTCATAACAGAGGTATCTCACAGCGCCGAGATGGAGAATGCTATGCCTCATTCATTCATATTATTTTTCACAACATCGATCTATATGCAAAATTATTGACTATCCGCGATCACACTACTGATAGCTAATACGAACAATAAATTATTAGAATAGTTTTATACCTCAGGAGTCTCAATTCAAATGTGATGCAATAGCCCTTATACGAATATAATACTTTATATAAATTATATATAATTAAATAAATATTTTATATCATATATATATATATATATATAATATATATATATATAATAATATATATATAATATTATATAATAAGTTAATGAATATATATATACTATATATATAATATATATATATATATATATATATATATATAATTATATATATATATATTGATATAATATATATATATTATAATATAAATATATATATTATATAAATATATATATTATTATAATATTAGTTGTGAGTAGTAGGTGCGCCCATGTTAATGTTGCGTGTGATACGTGTGTTAAATAATTAAGGATTCTAACGGATGTAAGAAGCATCACTCAACAAAAATTTTGTATAACCCAACTCTTTAGTTTGAGTGGCAGAACTATAAAAGTTCCTGAGTTTAAAATATGTTCCCGAATTGATAGAAGCAGATTAACTTACTTGAGCTTATATTGTATTAATATTGATAATTACTATATTAACTATTATGAGTTTGTTATGACATAACAGCTTCTGTTATCTGTCCCAGAGTGAACGACACTCTTTACTATCCCTGAAATAAAATGTATTAATATATTTAATTATCGATATAATATATTAATATTTGTCAGTAGTTATTGCATTTAATGCTTATTAATAAAGAATATTATATACAGAGAGGCTGAATAAACTTATTTGCAATAGTTAGATAGTTTCTAATGGGTCAAATTAGCCTGAGCTCATTAGGAGTATACAATTTTGCCTTTAAAACTTTTTTGTTTCTACGTTTCGTCTTTCGTTGTGTGTTGAGTAGAGGGGGTACAGAGCTTATGTTATTATGATCCTCTATAAAATTAATCTTATCTATTATAGCGTATAATTTATTATATCTTGTTAGAATATTTATCCATATCAGAGAGTTAACATCACAAGTTTCCCACTCCATGAAAAATCTCATACTTATATATTAGGTGGATCTGTCAATAATCTATATCCTACTGCAATTCACTGTATATATATAATTGTGAGCTATATTGATAAGTAGAAGCATACATGACTAACCATTCATTTTATTAAATCAGACTTACTAAGAGTATATACAGAACTATTAATAGTAATTTATGCCTTTTCATTCAAATTTTGTATTGTTGTATATCATCATGCTTTTTCAACTCCTCTTGAAGGTCTGTATATCTCCTTATAGATTTATTACATTTCTCTGACTTTGTAAATTACAAATTTTAATAATTTATTTTTAGTGACATAATTAATAAATATATAAACTCTAAAGTCTTACTCATTTACTTATTTTTACATAATAAAAAAACTTAATCACAATGGCATATATGATATCAATGAAATGCAAGTTGGCACCGGAAAATTACAGATGTATATATATAATATATTAATATAATTATATTATATATATTATATATATTATATATATATATATATATATACTAATATATTATTATATATATATATATATAATTAATATATATAATATATTATTAATATATAATATTAAATAATATAATAAATATTAATATTAATTATATATAATATATATATTAATTATATATAAGTATATATATATATATATATCATTATAATATATATAATAGATATCTATATATATATTATTATATATATATTATTTATATATATATATATATATATATATATATATATATATATATAAAGTCAGTAAAGGATGTATATATTTAATTCTATTTTTAATAAATATATTTATTTCATATTAATAGATTTTTATTTTATTTACATATATTTATTATTCCTTATTTACTTAATTTAATTATATTCAGAATTGATGCAACATTATCACGTGGCTAGACTCCATGACTTCACATTTAGATTTACAATTATATTTTATATTAGACTATATCAAAAACCTTTATGAACAATTAGTATTTAATTATCTTATATTATATATAATTAATGATTATTTATATATATTGTTTTAGTCATTATTTGTTATTAAATTATTTATATTATTTATATTAATTAGTTAATTAATTATTATTATAAAAATTCTATTGTTATATATATGTTAATAAGTAATTTTTTATTATTCTTCTGATTATTAATTACTATATTATTATTATTATTTTATTATTATTTTATCTATTATGATCTCTTAATTATTGCACGTTCTAATTTATTGTAAAAGTTATAAACCATTATTTTATATTTTTAATAATTCATTTATATTAGTTAATAATAAATCTCAAACATCTTTTTCATGTATAGTCTTTAGTGGATAAGGTGATCTACAATATTTAATATGAATGACTAAGAATTATGTAAATAATCATACAATTGAAGTGTTTTAGAGTAGTAATTATATAAATTATAAGAATATTAATAAACATTTAAAATATTCCATTACTATCATCTTTATATACTTATATTAACAGTATTTTGCTGAACGAGGTAAAAGCTGTTCAGATAATGCAGACTGGGAGCAGTCATATAGTATATTATATTTCTAAATACGACTGAGACATTACCTTTGATAAGGGAACGTTTAAAGAAAAAACTAGTAGGAATGTTGGTGATCATGTTCTCAGTAAAGGTGTCAACACCCAAGTACACTGTTTGGAAAGGAATATGAGAACTATTATATGGAACGTACATAATGAATCCCTCGCAAGAAGAGGGGAATGATATTGCTCGTAACTTTCAACTAAACATAAGTGAAGATCTGAAGACTTCGGTGCCAACCCAGATTCCTTCAAAATGCGTTCAGTCCAGATGAAGAAAAGTGGGTGATCCTTAGCGGTACACTAAGCAAAAACAGACCAATTTGGAACTAATTTCGAACTACTGTCTATACTTTTGATGCAAGATGATGCGGCAGGCTAAACACAAGATTTTATGTTGTTACACATTCATAACATGTGGGGAATATTAAAGACTCATTCAAGATGAGACTAAAAATTTTACTTGCTAATCTGTTGGTATGGGTGAACCATTAATGTTGAACTTGAATAGGGAATTTAGTGACATTTTCTCCATTTCTGTTTAAAAAGTATTGTAATGGTCTTGGTGAAAGCAAAAGAGGGGAAGGGGTAATTCCATTTAGTTACAGTATGTTATAAATGACCTACTGGAATTAGATATTCAATGTAGAAAGAAAGTAAAAGAAAAAGTTTGGTTCAAGCTGCATACAAGGTCAGGTTACTAAGATGTTAAACTTTGATTATTTCAGGGATGTTGTAAATGACATGCTAAATCCCACTGAGAACAGGAAGCCTTTAAGATACACAAATCCAGTAAAAGGGTGTGGGTAGATTTTGAATGGCAAACTGTGAAGAAATGATTTGATTCTGAGCGCTGAATAAAGATGGACAAGCTCTGCAAAAACCCAGCAAATAAAGTTTCTTGCTGAAAACAGTAGTCCATGTAGTATCACAGTCGAAAAACAACTATCATTTATTTTCACAATACTTTTCTCCAGTGTTATGGTTCAATCTAAAGAGAATGAAGAGAAGGTAGACTGCTGAGCGGTTTTCTGAAACCAAATGGAACTAAAAAAAAAAAAAAAAAAAAAAAAAAAAAAAAAAAAAAATCCCATCATTTTCTTCATTAATAAAGAGAGAGTGAGAAGGTCAGAAAAATTGCTCTCATGTTACCATCTATTTTCTCTGTGCTTTAACTCTCGTGAAGAGAGATATTATGATTGTGGATTGTATTACTTTTCTAATTAAGTACAATAACATTTTAATTTAAAAAAGTTAATACCTTTCGCTTTCGAGCATCTTTCTCTTTTTTAGAATTTTTTGAAAACTTTGCAAATTTCGTCACTTCCTTTTCTTGAATCCATTTTGAAATTATTTTGCTGAATCTTGTAACAAAAAAAAAAAAAAAAATTCTAATTATTATTAGGGAATGTCACATGAAACTATTCGTACTGACCTGCAATAAAAGCTAAAATATATTTACTTTCTTTCAATCTTCTATTAAAATTGATTAGTTTCAATGAGATAGGGATGGATTTTCCCTATAGTGAGAATGTTAAAACAGTGTGGCAAAGAATCCCTTCAAAAAATTAAGGTCAAATTGTAACTTCAATACCAAAAATAATTAAATTAATGAGCCACTATGAAAATCTATGTTTATTTAAACTTGAATTTAAACCTAAATACAAAGATAGACAAAGATTCTTTACTTTATTTTGTTGAAAAAAGGTTTGCCTACATTTTTTCTTTAATAAATTTTTTTGCCACTACTGCACCCCAGAGGTTAATTTTTGAACTCAATTTTGCCACTGAGCCACACTTTTTATACTATATATTATATAATATATATTATATATATATATATATATATATGTATTATTATACTATATATATAGATATTATATAATATATATATATATATATTATATATATATATAATAATATAATATTTATATATATATTTATTATATATATATATATATATTATATTATCATATATATTATTATATTATATTATATATTTATATAAATATCATATATATATATATATATAAATATTATATGTGTATAATAAAATAGAATCAATAAAGAAAATTATATAAATAAATAAATAAATATATTATATTATCTATATATATATATATTATATATATATAATATATATAGTAGTATATATTATATATATATATATATATATATATATATATATATATATAACTTAGCGAGTGATTATATATATATATATATATATATATATAATATATATATATATTATTAGGGATGCCGATATTCAAAAAAATATCGATAAATCGATATATTCGATATTTTAAAAAAATATCATATCGCCTTCGATTGCCAGAAAAATATCGATATTCGTTATATCGATATTTCGATAGTTATAGATTATAATTTGAATGTTTATTATAAATATAGTATATATATTATTTATAATTTATAGATATAGTATTATATATATATATTATATATATTATGTATACTATATA